>LTAE01000412.1:9500-51602 GCA_001647135.1 Pontederia paniculata | reverse complement strand
AATAATTAATTATAAATGATTAAACATTTTTATAATACTAAAATATATTTTTTATTTGATAAATTCAAATGCATGAAATAAGAATATTACTAGTTTTTGAGATACATGTAATTGATGTATATTTTATTTCCGTATTCCATATATTTATTTTTTCAACCAAACAATCTTATAAATTTTATATTTATTAATAACATATTTAATTTTATAATTTTTTCAACATTTCTTCAATTAATTTTGTCACTCATTAGCTAGTCAATTATAGTAAAACAAATAATCTATAATAAAAATGTATTAAACTTTATTTTTCTTATAAAATTCTTAATGTAATTATATGCATTGATATACTTATATCATTTTTTCTGCTCAATAATTTTAAATTATTATTTTTCTAAATTATCTTTGATCATGTAATACTAAATACTATTAATAATTTGAAATTTATTTTATATCTTTTTATGTTATATTTGAACTACTTTTCTTGGTTTTGTATCTAAATATGTTATTTTCTTTAATGTAACAACTAATAATTAATTATAAATGATTAAACATTTTTATAATACTAAAATATATTTTTTATTCGATAAATTCAAATGCATGAAATAAGAATATTACTAGTTTTTGAGATACATGTAATTGATGTATATTTTATTTCCATATTCCATATATTTATTTTTTCAACCAAACAATCTTATAAATTTTATATTTTATTAATAACATATTTAATTTTATATTTTTTTTATTATCATTATTATTCCTTTTTTTGAGGTTAAGCTTAGATTTGGTAAACATTTTCTCTTATTTTTAAAAATTATTTAATTATAGGAATTATCACATGATGAAATTACATGAATTAGTTAATAATTAAGGTGAACTCATTCAAATTTTTTCTGTGTGTGTTTTTAGTAGTTAAACTATTGATATTGCCCAAAAAAAGCGACACAACATACAATTCAACTTACAATACAGACTTCATTTCATTGTTAATCATATTATTTGCAAGTTAATGAATTGCCCAATTAATTTGAGCTAGGAACATTATAGATAAAATCTTTCGAATTCATTATAAATATCCGTTTATATTTCTTTTCTTTTCTTTTTTTTTCTTCTTTCTTTCTTTCTTTTTTCAACATGAAAAAAGAAAATTTCACGTGGAGACCAATTGAGTTTTGAAAGTGGGCCAGCGAAGCCTAAGCCCGTTTTGAGCTTACATTGCAGCCCAAGTCAAAAGGGTTGAATTTAAACATTGAGCTTAGGGGATGTCAAGGTAGTTCCCACTTACAAATTCATTATTTTCCTTAGTTTATTATTTTATTTACTACTCATAATTCACACGAGCACGTCGAGTTTCCCGTTCTGTCGAGTTTCCCATTCTATTAAAGCAGCACCCGTTTAATCAAATTTAATTGGCACACGATCAACAGCATACTTTGTCTATTATCTCAAAGGACATCAAAAATGTTTTTAAATAATTAATTTGATAAAAAAAATTATGCTTTCGATTCTCTATGATAATCTTAGATATTGATGAGTTGTCACTTAAAAGAAAATCACACATTTTGTTTTGCTGTTACCATTTTAATTTCGTTTTAAGTGTTAACCGGCCTCCGCTTTGCACCATGAAATTCTTTCAGCCATTTGGAGAACGGCATCAAATATTAGTTATTGTTAGGATTTGAGAAGTGACTATAAAGTTCAAATTATTTTAATCCTGTATTGAACTGTTTAGAGCACTTATAATTTGTCAAACTCTTTAACGGAGTTAGGACGAAGTGTCATTTAAATAAAGCTCAAGCTTGATTTCTACTTAACTAATTAGATAAACGATTGAGATTCTAATCCATAATCAATGTGCTTACAAGTTAGATGATAAAATAAATAAATAAATTCTTTTAATTTTTATTATTAACGTATGCAATCAAGGCCGAAAGTGGCAGCACCGTATTGGGCTGGAAACTATTGCGAAGTAAAGGTTGGGCCATTTTAGTAGTAGAATGAGGCCCAAGTCTACGCGGCCTTAGGGTTTGTTTCTTTTCGCTTATATAAGAGACCCTCCATTCTCTTGAAAATCGGCGGCTTTTTCTTCCTTGTTCACTCTGTTTTCCTGCTACTAGCTTCAGTTCTGTAGATGTAGTTCTATAGTTATGTTTTTGTGTCTTTTTTTCCCCTTTGATTTTAATCGTATTTGTTCATGTTGAAGAGGTCTTTGATGAAAAGATTTGATATGCAATGAATCCACCGTGGTGTATGATTTATACAACCAAATTTGCTACGTTCTTTCTGAGACCTCTCTTTTCCTCCCATTTTGCTCTTGTTTTGTTCACCCTCGATTATTCAATTTTCTTTAGGCAACTGTGCGTATTAGGGCGAAAAAAATACATATGAACCACACCAAGTTGAGGCTTAGATGACAAGATCTCACGATGTTCTAAACGTTGGATCCGTTTCTTATGTTTTTCATTGATGAGATAACAAGATGCAACTAGGAAAAGATTTTCTACGTATAATGAGATTAACAGAGGAGTATATATTTTTTCTACGTGAGTTGTTAGATTCTCTTAAAGATCAGCTTAAAAATTCTCTTTGACATTCATAATAAATTTATCAATTTATAAAGATATCAGGAGGTTTTTTAGGAGTAATTTTTATTTTTTTCGACTGGAATTTTCCTCGATTATAAGAAGTGTTAAAGAATCATTTGTATTGTGAGATTAATATTGGAAATGACTGAATCGTTGTCAAAACAGAAAGGAAACTGAATAATTAAGACAGTAATCGACTATTAAGTAAGATGGTATTTTTTTTTTGTCTTTCAATTATTTGGAGAGGAGTGCAACCAAATATGTCCTGTATTTTAGGAGGTTTAAAATCTTTCAAAAATTTATGAAAATTTAACTTCCTATTTTCTTGTAAATATTTTATCTTTTTTGGTTTGTCAAAACAAACGCAAACGAGCTGACGAATAAAATGATGGATCTGGTAATATGGGCCATGCACTACTATTGGTCGGCCCTGTTATATTTTTATTTATCAATAAATCTAAAGATGAATTTATATTCTCCCTGGTGTTGCCGCTAGATAATAATATTTCACAAATGATTGAAGAAAAAAATGCAATAAATGTTCCAAAAAATATATTTTTTTTTAATGTCAAATTTACAAGATTTAATTGAAATCCACAAAAAAATTCCTGATCGATGTGATCGCGCTCCTCTCAGAGAAAGGTCCTGAAATGAAATACTGAAGAATATATACAGCATAATAACAGAAGGAAAGCCCAAGAACTATGAATTCTTGCTGTGATAACATTTTGAAGAAACTAATCAAAAGGAAAAATAATCGAAACCAAATAACATTATTCTAAATATTATCATGGTAATAATCCAAAACTTTATGGAACTCAGGAAAGGATTAATTTATATTTATTTATACATAACATTTAAGGCTGAAACGAACAGTGTTTTTTTCACCTGTTTGTAAATATTAGTAGTGCTCATGTAAGCAAGGTATCAGGATCCTGCAGGCAAACAGCAATATTACCAGTTCTAGTAGTAACATTTATAGCACTGACTCTACATGTCAATCTAACATCAAACCTCCATCTTAATTCTTCACATTTTGTGAAGCTTTCACTGCATGCATGCTGCGACGTACTCATCCTTTAAGGGCACGCATGCATGCAAAGCATACGTACGTGAAGCGTTTAGTGCAGTATCCTGGCGCACTGGGTAATCATGGTGCATCCCCGGCGATAAGGGTTCACTTGGACATGGCCGTAGCAGTCGTAGTAGGAAGCCCCTCGCTGGCCGCACGGCACCCTGTTCTTCTTGAGCGCGTCGTAGCTTATGTGCCTCCTCCGACTGTTCGCCAGAATCCGACGGCTGCTCTCCGATTCCATGGCCATCTCCTCGTCCTCGTTGCATTCGCTGAGCTGCCCGTTGCACGCCGACGCGTTGAGCATCTCGTCGCCGACGTCGTCGGCCTCGAGCTCGGCCAAGTACCACCCGTCGGCGTCCAAGGGAGCTGCGCCTTCGGCGACAGATGCCTTTGTTACGATTGCGGTGGCCACGAGGAGGGAGATGAAGACATTAAGCAAGGGAACCATTTCTTGATCCACAGAGAGAGAGAGAGAGAGAGAGAGAGAGAGAGAGCTGGTGGTACGAGGTGGTGGTGATTTGAGGGATTAATCAATGGCTTTTGATGAATTAAGAGGCATTGGCGAAGTTGGGATTTGGTGGAGGGAGGTCCGATTCTTGCTCCTGTTCATACGTTTCAGGAGAGAGGGGGAGTTTGTTATATGGCTGTTGTGGTGTTCCAGGTTTATTTATTAGCTCGTATTGTTTGTTCTTGCTAATTAAGAAAAAAATACTAAAGCCCCGTTTAGATACTTTGTAAAATCATAATAATAGTAAAAAACGTTGTTTTATTTTTCTTTGTTGCAAATTTTTTTATAGTAGTGTTTGGATAAAAAAGTACAAATTAAGTAAATCGTGTTTTATGATATTTACGTAGTAAAAATATCAAATTAGGTTTATTTTTTAATCATCTTAAGTTATAATGAATTTTTATGTTTAATAGTTTATTATTTTATCAATAGTCTCAATTTCAGTTGATTTATTTAATATTTTGAACAAATCTCTCTCTCATCCGTGGCCGGCGCACTTAACGGTAAAGAAATCATTCAATCAAGTAATTTTCGATCTTAAAAATGATTATGATATAATTAACTTCCATGTTTTCTCTAGGATAGTGAATCTTATTTTGTTTATTTATACGAAGAAGATAAACTTAAATTTTCATTTTGGACTGAAAAGTGCTCTCTTTTTCATTTCACTAGCCTAAAATAATCAAACTAGGGACCGAGGTTTATATTCGGGTTTGGTGAGTTTTTTTCTAGAAAAAATCTCCCAAATATTTTCGAGAAAGAAAAAATCACAATTTAGCATAATAATATTCTCAAGATATTTTAATAACAAAATAAATTTAATGTAACTACTTCTAATATTATAACTGAATTATTAAAGTTAGTATCTCAATTCTAACTATATCAAATATAACTATAAGTTCCGTCATGTAATAGATAAATACATTACACCGAATAATTATAAAACGAGACAATTATGTCAACAATAAAAAATGGCACCTTATCACTTGTGTGAACTAATATGAGAAGTAAAAATAATTGTAAATGAAAATTGGTCCCTATGATTGATTTTGTTTTATTAAACTCCTAAATTTATATATAATTTTCAGTTTATCAAGTTTTCTTACATTCTTCACAAAGAAAGATGGAAACATTTTCTTTTTCTTCACCGTTGTCCTCCTCACATAAGAACAACAAGGAGACGAGGTGTCACATGGGCTGCACCATAGCCTAATATACAATTTATTTCAATTTAAACATGATAAAAAATGAGCACTAAAACCAACATTTTTTTCATTGAACAGAAAAAAAACTCTGAACCGAATCTTAATATGTTATTATTTTTTTTGGTCTCATAATATTCAAAATTATTATTCTCGATTAATTTATATCGTTCTAAATTGAAGACTAAAATAAGTGAGAATTCTGATAAAAAAAAATATGAACTCGACATCTCCTGTTACCATTTCATCCAACTTATATTGCCATTCTCTCATTAAATTTATGTATGTCACGTAATCACAAATTTAAACCAAATGCAGATGGCATGAACGGTCTCAACCATTAAGCAGTTCATGTGCATGTCCTTGGAGACACATCTTTCGGTACAAGCTGGCGACACTAAAATTAATTATGTGCCATGTTCCAAGCGGCAACAAAACACTGGTAGCTCGGCAATGTGGAAAGCCTGCAGGTTTCTTACTTTCGTACCGTCGCAACATATATTTCTTAATATTTTAATGTTGAATTGGTCGCATAAAATGCAAAATCAAGTTCCCATAATTTGTAAATCTGCTTAATTTGCACTACCCATTGGAGCATGCCCAACGTTTTGATAGACACGATGCTTGCCAAATTGAGCCGGCGTGAGGTTTTTAATTATACCTCATATATGTAAATATGATAGAAATAACATGCACTTGCATTAAATTGTTGTCGATTTCCACTCTCTTTTTCTGTTCGGGTGTCTTCTAATAAGGTATGAACTTGCAAAGTATACCATGTTGGGTCAAAGATATGACGATAGGAGAAGAAATAATAGAGAGCACGAGGTATTCAATTTTGTCCATCATAAAAACATAGGTGTGCCATAATATATGAAAAAGCGGTTGAACTTATGATATGAGCTCAAGTGGATAACAACCAAAGGCAACTTTACAATATGGTCATCCTCTTTTTGTTTGTTTTCTTTTTTTTTTCTCCTCCTATGTTTCCTCTCTTTATGTTGCAATATGATCATGCTATTTGTGTGCAACTCAATGAGTAAAAAAAATGCATATGAATTATTTATCAACACACATGCGTCTTTTTAGATGTTTCTTTCAAATAATTCCTTAGCAGCTAGAACTTAATTTGGAATTAACAAAATCAGAATTTAATCTGAAATCTCATCATCTTCAAGCTTATATAGGGATTAATCAAGAACTAATAGTCTTCTAAATTCTAAACATAAAATTAATAGCTAAAGAAATTGTTCATCCATTTCAACAAGATCCACACAAGTTAAAAATCCTATTCCTAAAGAAAATTATAGAAATTAGCATCCAATGGACTGACTAAGAGCACCCAACTCCTACAAAAGAAACTAATAACAGACGCAAAGACCCATCTATCGCACTTGCTACCTATAAACACATCTCGTTAGAACGAATAATTCGTAGCCGTCCGAGGCATTACATCAGAAAGGCACCGAGCGCCATGGACAGGACGAGCACCACGGGCGCTGTGAACGCAGAGGAGCCGGATTTGGGGCTGGAAGGAGTAGGAGCCGGCGACCCTGATGCGTTGGTGTTGTCCGGGGAAGGGGCGGAAGGGGGAGATACCTGAGTTGGTGGTTGGGCTTGCGGAGATGGCGAAGTTGCCGCAGGGGATGGTGCAAGAGACGGAACCGGAACAGGGGCGTTACCTGGGGCAGGGGATCTGGCTGGAGGGCCTGAGATGGACGTCGGAGATGGAGAAGGAGCCGAAGCAGAGGAAGAAGGCGCTGAAGAAGGAGTGTGGGAGGTGGCAGGGGGCGGAGATGATGATGGAGGAAGAGAAGGCGGGGACGAGACGGGAGCCGGCGGAAGGCTGGGTTTCCTGTTCCTGACGGACAACACCACCACGGTCACCTTCTGTCCCTTGTTGCAGGCCTCCGGCACGCCGCTGATGAAGTAGAACGGCCCCGACCGGTTGAACACGAACGTCGAGTCGCCTCCGTCCATCTTTACGATCGGGTTCTGGACGTTGCATGAATCGTAATCTTCCTTGCTCACCTCCAGGACGGAGTTCTCCCCCTTGCTATACTTGAACACTGCACAAGTTCATAAACAAAAGACTTCCATAAAAAAACCAGAAACATCAAACGAAGGAGACGATTCAGAGCAGCACAAATCCTGCTACAGAGAGAGAGAGAGAGAGAGAGAGAGAGAGAGAGAGAGATACCGAGGGTGTCGTTAACTTGGAACCTGTTCCTCTGCGCCCAATGGCCATAAGTCTCGGAAGGGCTCAGCGCCCAGCCATCTCTGCCGCCGACGTGGAAGACGTAACCCTGCGAAGGAGACGCCATGAGACCGACCAAAACGCCAAGAAGGAGAAGGAAAGCCGCCGACGAACTCCTCGAAACCCCCATGATCGATCTCCGACGTCGTCGAGTACCAGATGACCGGATCAGGAGGACGAGGACTCGATGGAACGGAGATGGAAGGAGACGAGTGCAAGTATGGAATCCGATGCACGGCGCGAAAAAGGAATGGTGATACCTCGAGAGGTTTTGGGGTCGGTATAAATAGAGAGGGAGTGGTTTTAGGGTTTTCTTATCATCATACCGTTGTGCTCGTGAGCTGTTCGGGCGTCGCGTGCGACCAACTCCCGTAACGTATGCGGTTATTTCGTGATGCGTGTCTTGGTGATATCGTCACCTGAAACGTGTCGGCTTCAGGCGAACCCAACGGGAGCTGACACGTACGCCACCGCTTTGTTAGTGGAACATATCACATATTATATGACGGCCGGCCGTTTCTGTTTCAAAGTTGGCTACTACTAATCTAACTACCGAAAAAAAAGGTTGGCTACTACTATCCGATACGAGACCCGTTATAAATGATATTTAAGATTAGATTTAAAATATATTTGTAACAACAATATTTAACAAGAATTATCAATAATTTGAATATTAAAGTAATTTAGATATGCATAAGATTTTAAAATGATTTGACTCTGATTTTGAGAAAATATATATAATAGAATATAGATGATATTTATTTATTGCATTAATGCCAAAATAGTGTGATTGGCGATAACTGATAACTAAAAAATATAGTAATCAATTAATTGATGCCGATATCTTAAATAATCTATCCTTTTCTATAGTCTTTTTTATCCATTTTTAATGGTGCGAGTGGAATAGCCACTAAAAATATAAAAATAAATGGTGAAAGAAAACAACCATTACACTAAAATTATTTCATCCTTTCTTTTTTACAAAATTAAACTCGATATCTCTTAATCTACATCACAATCTTATTTTACTAAGATATTATTATTTTATCTTTTTAAATTTTTTTATTATGATTCACTTCAGTATATGATTTGATTTGAAAATAACATTTTCAGTCTCGTATGAGATCAGCAAATAATTGTTATGCAAAGAAAATTTCTAATTATTTAAATAAAAAACTCGAGAGTTTTGTAAAAGAATTCTTTTATATTTAACATTTTTTAGGTTGTAACCTTTCATGTTAATATTTGCACAATTTAAGAAAAAAACGTCGAACGTTTTATTGACCTTTTCAAGATCGAATCATAATAAGAGAACGAATCCAACGCTTCGCTTTAACTCGTTTAGTACAAGTTTTTTTTCTAATACTTAACGGTATGAATTGATAAAAAGGAAATTAGTTAAGTTTAAATAATTTTATCTTATCTCACCAAAAAAAGTTATTTAAAGTACTTATCCAAATATATATTTATATATGTATATAGGTGAAACTTTTATCCTACTTCTATTTCAGAAAATGCTTTTATTGATTGCCACTGTGATTACCGCAAAAACATTTCGATTGTGGTACATCTTAATAATTGATTCTTCCAAAGTTAGAATAATGATATTTTAAACCTTAAATTTTTTTTAGGGTTGAAAATAAATCAGGTCATTCGTGAGCGGCTCGTGACTTTATTTATTTTCAATCTTATTCGACTCATCTTTTTAGATAAATAAATTTGACTCGAAATTAATATTTGACTCTTTTATTTAAACAAACTTGGTTCGCCTATAATAGATCTAGCTTGTTAGCTTATAAAGCCAACTTATATTATATTATAAAGCTTAAAAGTATTTAGCATATGAACTAAAATTGTTAGTAATTTTGATTCAAAAAAAATAAATATAATCTCGCAAAAGATATAATAAATCATTTTTATTCAAAATTATTATTAATTTTAGTATATTTGATATGTACAACGCTAAAGTGCACAATATATTTTTTATATTATAAATACAATTTAATATATATTTATTAATTAATAAATATGACTTAATAAGTTATTAACCTAGGTTAGACTTCTTGAATTTAATAAACAAGTGAGGTCAAACTTAATTTGTAAGCCTATTATAGACCTTTGATGTAGCTCATTTATTAAACTTTTAAAATAGGCATGACCTATTTAAACGTTGACCTAGCTCTGTTGGGCTCGTGTCCATCCCTACCTCTTTTTATTTGATAGTAGAAATTCATATGTATCCTAGAATATCACTCTAGGCTTAGACATGCACAATGAAATTTGGGGCATGTTAGTCGACTTAATTTATTTTTGTTCCAAGGGTTGAGGAACATGGTCCGCGTCAAGGGACGACGCGGTTCATTTTCTGCCATTTTATTGCATTTTCGAGAACGCAACATGCGTTCTTCTCCGTTTTCCATTCAAATGACATCAAGGAACATGATCCACATCAAGAGACGTTCCGGTTCATTTCCATCTCCGATATCGTGCGATACACATGGTCTGATCCGTTTCCATAATAACGGACGCAGCTTGCGTCGGGTTCGAACGCGATCTATATCCGGTCTTCAAGTGTTGTTGACGGTTGCAGATCTTCTTCTCCAATTCGTCATTGTTTAAAGCATATTATCATTGACAATTAAATATTATAATTAAACAATCATGTAATTGTCAGAATCATCATTATTTTCCAATAAATATTCTATTCTATCATATACGTTGATAAACCCAAATTAGAAGATATCATATTACATTAATAATAATAATAATAATAATAATAATAATAATAATAATAATAATAATAATAATAATAATAATAATAATAATAATAATAATAATAAATAATAATAATAATAAATTAATAAATTTAAAAATCTAAATTATACTAAAAGATAGCATTTAAAAAGAAGAAGTCGAGCGCCATTTTACATATATTTAATAAAATAAATGTCAAAAAAAGTCTAAGTTTGTTTAAAAACTAACTACAACATAATATTTGTATGGATATCTTTTATGTATTTGTTATAGCAACCATAATAGTTTATAGTATCTTTTTTATGCTATTTGTTATAGAAATAGTAATTATATATAATTTATTATTACATAAGGGATGGAAATAATAGTACATTACTGTTAAACGATATAAAACCGTGTGTGTTATAAATGTTGCATATGAGTTAAATACTTTTGTTTTATGAATATTTCTCTTTTTATAGTTTTTAAATTATAGGAACATAAGTGTTCAATAAAAATATTTTATTAAAAATTCTTTTTAAAATCCTTCATGCATTGCATGGGGCATTATGTACATATATCTTAATTGGTTTTATACGAAGAAGAATATAACAATCATAAAAAGATTTTATGCAATGTTTTGATATAATTCGCATGCCACAAAACATGCTCAAAATATATTTAAAATGATTGATTGTAATTTTTTAAAATTTTTCGATATAATTAATAAATATCTTATAATATTAATAGTAGCATGTTCTTATGAAATCATGCTATATAACAAAAATATTCTCAGTTTAATGTCAATAAACTTTATACTTATCTCTACTTTATATATATATATATATATATATATACTTGAAGTCCCACATTTGCCATATGAAGAAGTGAATAATGACTATAAAAGAGGGATGCCATGTATTGTAAGGTTCGTGCACATAGGATGCTAAAAAAATTAAAAGTTTATTTATTTCAATTTTTTGATTTTTTTTATATAATTAGAATATATCTTATGATAGAAAATTCAAATTAATATTTGTATATTAAAAGATTATTTTAATATATGTAATAATATAAATACTTTATCCAATAATATAAACTATAATTATTAAAATTTAAGATTATAATCTTTTGAGGAATATCATAATTTAGTGTGAAGATCATTAATCCAAGATCAAATAATTATTCAAAGTTATAAATCTTTTATTTTAATTAAATAAATAAGTTATTTGGTTTGGTTTCGTGAGAACTATACTAGTATATCAAGTAATATCAGGGAAGCACTTCACCAAATAGTATATGCGAATAAGATCACATATATCATCTCTAATCCCTTAAAATAAGTGTGCCCTTATTGTCACTCTCAAAATTTTAATATCACTCATTTTTACCAAGTTTACCCCTATTTATTATATACTCCTAAACAACTTAATTAACTTTTTTTAAAAAAAAGTCTACACATTTTCAAGAAAGTTAGTAACATTATATACTTTAGTAACCAAATTTTTTATTACTATTTATTTACTTCATTATAATTAACTATTATTATATATTATTTATATAATTTCTTAGCCATATATTATAATATCTTTTCTATTAGGGTGCCTTTATTTTCACTTCTAAAATCTCAATTCCACTCCTATTTTACCCATCTTAGCCTCAAGCTTTTTATTAACACCACATGAAATATCTAATGTATTTTTTATTCTCATTTTCAATAGTTGCATAATTTCTTAGAAATTTCTATTCTATTTTTTTCTCTTCTCCTTTATAATATTTTCTCTTATTATAATAAATTATTATTTTCTGAGAAATATATTCTATTTATCTAATTATTTTTTATGCTCACAAGATTCTTTTCTCTTGAATAATTACTTTAATTTTTTTGTTTTTCATATTTTTGAAGCTTTAGTGTTTACTAAAGTTTATGAAAATTAAAATTTTCACAACATGTACTTATCATTTCAAATAAAAATACTACAACTTCTTATACATACATACATACATACATACATACATACATACATACATACATATATATATATATGATTTAAGATAAATACTACCATCTTAAATGGTAGCAACATCGTACCATCTTTTGGTAGCCGTCAGATTCGCGATCAAGGGATGACGAGAAATTGCACGGTTTAAAAAAAAACCGCTCAGTTCAAAAACGGTTCAAGTGAATACACCGGTTCAAATGAGAGATACTAAACCCCAAGTTTTTTTTTCCCTCCCCTTTCTCTCTCTTCGTTTCTCTCAGCCTCCACAATTCTTCCTCCTCCTCTTCATCCGCGACGTGCGATCCGGCGCCCGCCCCTCCTTCTCATCCGCGATCCGGCGCTCCTCCTCCTCCTCATCTGCGCGTGATCCGGTGCTCGACCCTCCTCTCTGATCTCAGCACCATGCTTGCCGCTGCGCCGCCGTTGCCGCTTGCGCTGCCGTTCCCCTTTCTCTCTCTGTCGCGCTGCTGTTGCGTTCTCCGATCTCGCCACCACCTCGCGCCGTCGTTGCCACTGCGCCGCGTTGCTCTGGATCTAGTGTCCGGTTCAAAACCCTAAACTTTTTTTTCAATATTTTTCTTCTTTCAGGTGGTGGGCAGCACTCGACGCTCTCTTCCACTTGGGTCGACACCATCCTTCGCGCTTCAGCGATCCGCCCACAGAGCGTCTGCAGCTGTCGCTGGCACTGGTTTGAACTCTTCGAACTCTCTCTCTCTCTCTCTCTCTCTCTCTCTCAGTGCATTCGTCAAGAGCTATGATCAAATCCTTTTGTTGCCTTGCCTGATTCTGCATAACTCAGCGCCAAGAGTGTCTTTTGGAGTTTTTGCCGTAATTACTATTTCGGGAAATGTTAGGCGTTGGTGCACATTGGGGCTGACGTCGCCAGATTAGTTCCTGGGCGTGTGTCCATTGAGGTAGATGCTCGTTTGGCCTACGATACACATAGTATTGTTAGAAAGGTAATGGCCATGTCTGTGCAAATGCAACTTCAGACTTGATCTTGTGTCCTGTTTTAGCAAGTAAAAGATGCCATGTAGGAACTAAAAAGTAATTATTAGGATTAGTTTTCTTCGACATCTGATCATTTATGTAAAAAGAAATTGATATTTAAAACAACTAATGACATGTTCAAAACTGAAATAAAATATCAAAGTTTGTAATTTTTAAAGACTGAAATTATTAGGATATCTTGCTCTTTTGAAAGTTCTCTTAAGTACTTTCTTCAGCAGAAAATGATGGATATTATGTAACAGCTGCTGTTTGTTCTCTTAAGTACTAGCAAATTTGTTCATTAACATTCTTAGATGTTCTTTATAATTGACATGTTTATCATGATTTGTAAGGCTCCAGAACAAGAGAAGATGTCTGCAGTAGCGGAAGTATTGTTGATCTTGTGGTGGAAAAGCTGGCATGAAACATGGAATTATTGTTTAAACATTTTTCAGTAGAAGTTTTTTCTCTGCAATTCAATTATTTGTTTAAACAAGTGCATGAAACATGCATGATATACTGTGTATGGTTCTCCTTGCAATGGGATTATTTATTTAAACAAGTGCATGAAACACGCCTCTATGTGCAGATCTGCATCCTCAGTACAGGGTAAAATATATTGCAGGTTGTGATGGGTATCTGGAAGCATGTGGGTGTTGTTTCTGTCTTCAATGCTGCTGCACAATCATAACTGAGCCTACATATACCCCCACTACATATCTCTCTCGTGCAAAACCAACTTTGTTGTCAATATTATGAGAATTTAAGCATCCATAGCTTGCCTCCATGCATGATAGTTATTAATCATTTGTTGAGAACAACATTTGAGAGAGCATTAATACAGCTGGACATTCTTGTCCTTTTTTATTCTCTTCTTTTTAAACTAAAAAGATAAAAAAAATTAGATCTCAAGTCCACCATAGGAGACTCCAAATGGACCCTTGGTGTTGCATCTAATCTTTGGTGCACCAAGTTATCATGTTTTAAGTGCATAGATTCCAAGCAAAGCTCCTTTCAGTAGTGTGCCCCTCTCCTTATCAGTCTGCAGAAGCTAGCGCAATGCGCAAGGAAGGCATATTGAAAGCAATGCCCAAGGAAGGCATATTGGAACCATCTCATGTTATATAAAAATTAAAGTTACAACCAGAAAATTAGAATTACAATTATCTCATGTCATATAAAAATGACTAACATGAATACAAGAACAATCATAATAACAAGAAAATTACAAAATATGTTAATCTCATTTCTTTAGATCCTAACTTCCTCTTCATTTCTTCTTCAACTTAGGTTGTGGCGGATTGTAACGACTTAGATGTTTGGCCCATGATGCATTATTGTTTGAACAATGCAAGCTTGGGTGAGCAGAGGCAACTAGAGATGTTGCCTATGCGGAGTGGCGCCAAGGCAGCGCATTGATGAAAATAGCCTGGCGCCCGGGCGTGCGTTGATGTTTCTGCGAGCGCGCCCAAGGAAATGGACTCCGTTCTCACAGGACTGCATGAACATGGTCCTGGATAGTTGCAACTCGGATATGCCTTGAAACATAAGGCGCGCCCAGTGTGCGGCGCAGGGAAGCGGTGCAACAAACGAAGCAGCAGTGCAGGGCAGCGTCATGCGCAGGCCCAGGGGAAAACACGGGCGCGCCCATGCGTGCGGCGACGCTCAGCTGGACACAGACAAGTTCAGGAAGAGGACGCAACGGCGGTTAGGGGTTTTTAGGAAGTTGTTGTAAGTCCAAAGGGTGTCTTGGCAGCCCTTAGACAATTGGAAATTGGGTAGTTATTGTATGGTGGTTTTCTTAACTACCACATAGGTTTGTGTGTAAATATGGTTGTCATTGTTTGACATAGGGTCGCCGAGTGTGTGGCCAATGCCAGAGAGAGTGTCGGGATGACTAAACTTGTAGGGGTAGGTTTATGTATCGTTTGTACTATGTAACTTACTCATTGCAATAAAGATTTCCTTTCCCCCAATTGTACGTGTTATTTCCGCATTGTCATTGGAGGAATGAGCTTGGGCAGAATCATCAATGTTTTGATGGGTTGTAGACTGCTTAGGGTCTTTTGGTGAAGCTCCCTAAGGCCGCACGCGAACGAAAATATAATCGCGTGACGGGATGGAAGTTTGGACTAGTCCATCTGAATGTACATACAAGCTCATTGCTGTAAGATAAAAAAATATTACATCATAAACATTATTATTTAAATTAAAATTTAATACTGACACAATTTCACAATCATATTTTTAAACTCACTTCGTAAAATCAACGATTGTAAAACTTTTGACCAGGATTACACTTATTCCAAGAGGTTTTCATGAATGCTTCTTGTTAACAATGACATCCTGGCAAAGTCATTTTCCTAAGGGATAATTTTTCAATGATAAAAATTTAATTCCATTTCTTTGGTGACAAAGAAATTAAGCCACAAAAATAATTTTTCAATGATAAAAAATTAATGAAGGAATTTGGAGAAAATTGTTTCCCTTATTTCTGAGGGAAAAAATTTACTCCTCCCATAATCTCTCATATCATAGATAAAAAAGAAATTTATTGTCAATTAAACTTGCAAAAAAGTTAAAAGTAATTTGCCAAAGATTTATTTTTTCTCAGACATCAATTTTGCATCAACTTATATGCAGTGAAGCCAACACGTCCTTCTATTAATCGATTGGAACGTAGGCCCAATTGCATGCATGAAAAAGACAAAAGGAACAGCCGATCACAACAGGAAATCCCATAGCGAATAAGAAAAGAATTGTAGAAACAGGACTTGTAAAGATGATGGCAAAATCAAACAGCTTAATACAAGTTCATTGAAAATAAAACCCACAAGTTCAACAACCTTACACTGCTGACGTGAGTAATAATATGGTATTAAGAATTGAACAAATCAAAGATATTATTTACTCTAATTGGCATTGGAGCACTTGCCCAAGGTAAAGAACCAGGTAAGGAACTGATTAAAAGTTTGTATAGGAAACACACGAAGACTTCACTCTCATGTTTATTATAGAATAGGATGAACAATATCTACTCTGAGTCACTTGCAGACTTCACGTTCCTATGAATGGCATCTTTTACTAGTTAAAAGAGGACACGAGATCAAGTTTGAAGCTGAATTTGCAATGACATGGCCATTACCTTTCTAACAATACTAGTGTCGTAGGACAAACGAGCATCTACCTCAGTGGACACACGCCCAGGAACTAATCTGGCGAGATCCTGTTCTCCGGACTCTCGGTGCTGAGTTCTGCAGAATCATGCAAGACAACTAAAGGATTTGGTCATAGCTCTTGATGAAGGCAGTGCGCGCGCGCGCGAGCGCACGTGCGAGAGAGAGAGAGAGAGAGAGAGAGAGAGAGAGAGAGATCGAAGAGTTCAAACCAGTGCCGACGACAGCTGCTCTGTGGGCGGATCGTCGAAGCGCGAAGGATGGATTTGGTATCGATGCAAGCGGAAGAGAGCGTCGAGTGCTGCCCACCACCTGAAAGAAGAAAAAAATTGAAAATAAAATTAGGGTTTTGAACCGGACACTAGATCCAGAGCTAGGCTGTGCAATGGCAACGGCGGCACGAGGTGGTGTTGAGATCGGAGAAAGCAACAGCAGTGCGACAGAGAGAGAAAAGAGGACGGCAGCGCAAGCGACAACGGCGGCGCGGCGGCAAGCATGGTGGCGAGATCGGAGAGAAGAAGGGTCGAGCTCCGGATCGTGTGCAGATAAGGAGAGAGGAGGAGCGCCCGATCGCGGATGAGAAGGAGGGGTGGGCGCCGGATCGCTCGCCGCGGATGAAGAGGAGGAGGAAGAATCGTGGAGGAAGAGAGACGAAGAAAGAGAGACTAATGTTTGGTTTTGTAGGTCACTCAACTTTAATTATCAATTCATCATATTTAAATATTAATTTATGCATCAATTCACTTAAAAATAAAAAAAAATATAATTTAATTTTATTAGTAATTAATTTATTATTATACTCAATTTTTTTCTTGTTCGTGACACTCCGAAAAATAAATTTTCACATCGTCAAATCATAAAAAGTTCTTGAATTCTCACCATTTAAGTTTAAAAGGGTAAATAATTAATAATAAAATTAAATTATAAAATATTACTTAAAGTGAAATGATGTGTCATATGTCACATAGATGACCATCACATGCCACATAAGTGACATGTGGCAAAATTAATATTCAAGTATGATGAATAATCTAAATATGAATAAAACTAAAGTTGAGTGACCTACAATTTGAAAATCAAACATTAGTGACCTATATCATACTTTTACCAAACATTAGTGATCCCTCACACTTTTTGGTCGGAAAAAAAACTTTGGGTTTAGTATCTCTCACTAACTGTGCGGTTTTTCCTCTAAACTACGCGATTTCTCCTCATCCCTCGATCGCGAATCTAACGGCTACGAAAATATGGTAGGATGTTGCTACCATTTAAGGTGGTAGTATTTACCTCAATAATTTCTAATGTAAAAATATCAAAGTAGTATTAATTTTTCTATTACAATATTTTAAAATAAAAGAATACTAAAACATACTTTATACACAAATAAAGCATCAAATAAAATAAAAATAATAAAAAAACTATTTAATAAGAGAAAATAAGATTTTGAATATTTTGAGACACCTCTAAAATAAATAAACAAACTTAACACCATCCTTGTAAATGTGGTTCTATCCATTTGTAGCGTTAATATGTTCCCCCAAGTGACACGATTGCTAGTGGAAGTCTCAAAATTGCATCAAACGTGTTAATTTATATAATGATGAGATTTCATGAAGGTCACGCTCTCCGCCGATACAAATAGAATTAGTAACTCAAAAACATGCAAATGGGCCGGCCATTTCAAGATACAAGCTGATTCTATCCAGGCTGGTGCAATTGAAAGTTCGGGCCCAATATGATCTTATTTAGTTATGATCTCTTTAAGTTGCTATTTGCTAAAAATAAGAAATATTATTTTACAACTTTTGTTATTTTATCAGAATAAAAAAATCTTATTTGTTAAGAAAGTTAGTTGTAAGACAATAAGAATGCAAAACTTTTGTTCCTTGATCAGTGCAACGAAGAAAAATAATTAAATTGACTAAATCGTGTCCTGATGAAGATTTGTTTAACCTATTGATCGTGTGAAGAAAATTCCAAATTTCCAATCAGTAAATTTTATAAAATTTTAATAGCATAATGTTGGAGACAAAATAAGGCAGAAAGTACTCTATTAGTATGCGCTTAGATGAATTTTCTGAGACCAAAATTCTGCTAATAAACTAGTTATATCTTATTTTTGAATTTATTTATCAATTACTTTGAACCTTGCTAATGGAGGTGTCCCTCCTTTAAAATACAGTGTCCCCTCTCTTGTCAAATAAAAAAAATGTATCATTCAAATTTGATATACATCATCAGTCATTTTTAATCTAAGGTATATATTTTCGATCCGATGACTTCGAAAAAAGGGATACAATGTTCCTCCTCACCCTTGTTAAATACATTAGAAGAAAAATGAAGCATTATGATAATGCCAAACTTTGCTTGCAGCTTTTTTTTTTACTGGGAAACCAGTGGGATGAGCAAGATAAGTAAGCCTAAGAAGGTTAAACATATAAAGTGTTGTAGTGTGACCAGTCGTGATAACTGTGATCACGATCGTGATGGCTACACCAGCCATGATCCCTGAGATCACGGCCGTGATGGATTGTTATGATCATTATGAAGATCATTTTGCTCATCATTGTGAGATGACCGTTGGAGTCATCGTAACAGTCGCAGTTGAGGGGGGCGGAGTGCTGCGGGCAAGCGACTATTAAACGACACGACGTGTGTTAGGAGCCCCCAATCCAAATTTGCGGAATATTTCGCTCTCCCTCTCTTTCTTAAATTGGTATCAGAGCACAACTGATCGCCTTCTCCGTCGGATCTTTTCCAAAGACGCGGCGGCTACATCAGATGGATGATGATTCCAAGAAACCCATCGCCCTCCTCGTTTTCGATCAGATCTGCGCGCGATTCCCAAATCCGTCGGATCGTCGAGCTTCCATTCTCCATCGTCTTCTTGTGCGCGTCCCCTTCAAGGGTCACAATGGGATACAACGGCATCTTGCTCGCCCTAGCACGTCCGCGTTTCCATTCATCCATACACATCGTCGTGCGCGATGAAACCGACCTCGCCAAGCCGGGTCCCTCGACGTACTCGTGTGCAACCACTGGCATGTTCATGCCTCAGTAACTAGAGCGCCAAGATCTCCCGGCGACCACTGTTTGTTTTCCCGTAACTGTTCCGGCGAAACCTTTCATCGGCTTAGGTGGATGCAGATCGAAGCTTGGACAAAATCGGTGATTCGTGACGACATCGACTTACTTCTATAACACTCTTCGATCGATTGCACCTCCAATCGTTGTCGAACGTCGCCAGAATCAACCTCCCCTGATCATATGCAACCTTCACTTGCGTCCAACAGGAGAACTATCGACCTCCCACTGGATGACAAGTGCATCTCCCTCATTGCGATCGTGGATGCCTTCAGCGGCTGGGACTCAGATCTCTCCTCCACCGAAAGGTCAGATCTCGCACCCACCGGAACGCCAGGACCTCGCAACGGATGCAACTCCCGTCGTCGGTGAACGGTAACATCGTGAAGGAGAAGATGAACATTTTTTTTACTGTAGCATCATATCCTAACCGTTTGATTCCTTCACTGATTAAATTTTGAGATAATAAACATGTTTTTATTGTTCAAATTACTTTATTTTTGGATATATTATTTACAATTTACAAATTTTTTCATGTTTTTGAAAACATGTTTTTGAGATAAAAAAAATGTTTTCAATTTATCCTTTAAAATTAAAAGTATTTTTAAGACATATCTTTTGTAAAATTATTTTTTTTGAAAAAATAAAAATATTATTGGCATAGAGTATTTTTGAATATTTTAAAGTTTATTTTCATTATATATATATATATATTGATATATGAAAAATACTTAGATTAAGTCTAAGTATTTGTAACCATTCCTGATAAAGAATTAAAACTTATCATTTTTAATTAATTTTTAGAAAATTCAGATAAAGTGTTATATGAATAAATAGCTTTTGAGCTAGGTGGTAATTGAAACACCTAAAAAATGCCTATGAGCTTTGGAAAGCTCTAAAAGAAAGTATGTGTCTAAAAGGGACATGAATGTACAATTACTATTGTACAAGTACACCACATATAAATGGAGCCACACAAATGTGTCTGATCATGTGAAAAAGATAATTGCAATGACGAAGAACTTATAAGCCGAGCAAAAGTGTGTCTGATCACCTTGGTTCTATATAGTCTCCCGCTTGCTTTTGACATGATGATTGTTCGGGTGAATGAGTTGATCAAAAGGGTTGTTGAACTGCCCTCCATATTGGTCATTGAGCAAGACATGACCAACAAAAAGAAAAAGATTGATATCTTCGATGTGGAGAAAGTTGCTGAAGGGCAGGAGGAAGAGGCTCATGCTTTGCACTATTGCAAACAACTCAGGCCAATCTTCAGCCCTACAAAGAAACAGTTCAAAACTCAAGGTAGGGCGCAAGGTTCCAGGAAGGGCTTGTCATGTTTTGAGAAGTTTGAGATTTTCAAGACCACTATCCCATAAAATTTGGACAAGACAGGAACAAAGATCCACCGAGCGGAGGTCGAGGAGGCAGAAGCCAAGAAAAGATACAAGCATCGGTAAGTTCGGTTTCGCCATCGTGGTGGAATGCAAGACGATAACAAAGGACATCAAATGAGTGGTAGATCGACTCAGATGCGACTCACCACATTGTAAGACCAAAGATGGTCTTATAACTTCAAAGAAATTGCAAAAGGGGAAAATATGATCTACATGGGCAACAACACATACCTCGATGTTGAGGGGATTGGTTAGTACAAGCTAGACATATGTGATAGCTTTGTTGTACTGAAAGATGTGTTGTATGCGCGAAGATTGAGGCGTAATCTGATCTTTGTTCCTATCTTTTTGTATAAGGGCTTTGAAGTTAGATTTTATAATGGTCAGATAATCATTGGCAAGAACAATAAGGTCATAGCAATCGAGAAGCTTGTACCCAGTCATGCCATGTTTTGCCTGAATGTCGCTAAAAATAATGAAATAAAAGACTCTTCTCAGTATTCATTGTGTTATATGTCTGATTATAATCTCTGACATGAAAGATTAGGACATCCAGGAAATGAAAAAATGAAACAAATAAAGAAAATAAATTTAGTGTCCAATATTTTTGGTGCAAGAACAGTGCCATCTGAGCATTGCTTGACCGGTAAAATGACAAGGACCTCTTTTGGTGTGGGGACAAGGTCAACTGAGTTGTTGAAACTAATTCATTCTGATATTTGTGGACCATTGAGTGTTCCTACTTTCGAAGGAAAAGAATATTTTATTACATTTATTGACTATTTTTCTAAATATTGTTATGTATACCTCATAGAGAGAAAGTCAGAAGCATTTGAGACTTTCAAGAGGTATAAGACACTAGTTGTGAAGAGGTTAGGTAAATCTATTAAGTGTCCGAGGACAAAGAAAGGAGGAGAGTTTACCTTCCAGGAATTCGAGGGGTACTGCATTTCAGAGAGCATTCGTAGGGAGACTACGATGCCATACACACCACAACAAAATGATGTGCTAGAGAGGAAGAATAAGACTTTGATGAATGAAGTAAAGTGTATGTTGTCCCACTCGGGTATGCCAAAGTATTTTTGGGGTGAAGTTTTGATGACCGCGAGTTACATACAGAACCGAATTCTCACAAAGTCCATAGAATCAATGCCATATGAGTTATGGGTTGACAAAAAGTCCGATATGGGTCATCTCCAGAAGTGGGGATGTAAGGCGCACGTGTTGATTCCTAGTCAGCTCAGGGACAAGCTGAATCTGAGGACAGAAACATGCAAATTTATTGGATATAGTCAGCAGTCCAAATGGTACAAATTTTTCCATCAGGAAAAGAGCCTCATAGAGAGTTGTGATGCTACTTTTCTAGAGAATGAAAATGAGCAAGTTGGGGAGAATGACGATCCCCTCACGATTCTAGGAGACGTGGACACAACTCGAGAGATCCACTATATTATCCAGCAGTGGGAGTTGATGATCCAACTCCAAGCGAGATACCCTTGGATGCGGTGGAACATTGTAGTTCCACGAGTATAACAGGTACCAAGCGCCCACGGATAACACCCGCACACTTGGATGATTATGTACTGTACGAGTGCGAGACATCGTGTTACTCCGTTGATACTGAGATAGAGGATGATACAGATCCTATCACCCTGAGAGAAGCGTTTGCTTCTAGTGAATCGGAGTCATGGGTGACCGTCATGAGAGTAGAATTTGACTCGATTCAGAACAACAGAGTGTGGAGATTATGTGATCTTCCGGAGTGAAGACAACTCATAGGATGTAAATGAGTATTCAAGAAGAAGTACCGAGCATACGGTTCTCTTGATAGATATAAAGCGATGTTGGTGGCCAAAGGTTATACTCAGTAGGTCGGGATTGATTTTCAAGAGACTTATTCCCCAGTGGCTAAGTTTGCGTCGGTACGGACGATATTAGCCATAGTAGCATATATGGATTTATAGTTATTCCAAATAGACGTTAAGACAACATTCTTGAATGGAGATCTGTCAGAGAACATATATATGCGACAACCTGAAGAGTTTCAGGTAAAGGAGGGTCAGGAGGATAAAGTATATAAACTCCGAAAATCATTGTATGGTCTAAATCAATCGTCTAGGCAATGGTATTTGAAGTTCCATGAGACGATAGTCCAATTTGATTTCAGGATGAACAAATTAGATCATTGTGTCTACATCAAGAAGAAAGAAAATAATTTTATGATATTGTCACTATATGTAGATGACATACTGCTTGCCGGGAATGATGTAAAGATGCTCAATGAGGTCAATGACAAATTGAGCAAGTGATTTAAAATGACAGACATGAGCGAGACCTCCTATGTAATGAGCATTCAAATCAGTCCAGAAACTCAAAGAATTTTAGTTTAAGTCAAGAACAATATATAAATAAGGTACTAAGGAGGTTCATGATGCAGAATAGCAGTCCTACACCGACACCGCTTGTGGTTGGGAAGAGGCTAAACAAAAACCACTATTCCAATGCAGGGCAAGAACCTTTGGGTGAGCCATATGCAGAAGCGATGGACATCCTAATGTATGCAATGTTATGTACGAGACCCGATTTAGCTTACGTGATAAGTCTTGTTAGCATATTTCAAAGTAATCCTAGAAAGGATCATCGTAAAGCCATTAAGATGATACTACGATATCTGAAGGAGATAATACAACTGAGACTGACATACCAGACTGATACACTCGAGGCACTAGGATATTCAGATGCAGACTTCGAAAGGGATACTGACGATCAAAAGTCTACATCAAGTCACTTGTTCCTTCTTGGTGGTACAACCATTTCTTGGGGTAGCAAGAAACAAGGGCGTGTGGCGATACACACACAGGAGGCTGAGTATATTACTTGTAGTACAATAGCCACCCATGGTGTATGACTCACACGTTTCTTTTTAGAACTATGACTCGATTTGGTCAGATGACCATTGCCCATGTATTGTGATAATCAAGCTGCGATAAGATTGATACACAGTGGAGTCAATAGTTCAAAAGGAAAGCATATTGAGATAGAATATCACTATATTCATGATATAGTCGATAAGAAGGAAGTAACATTGACTTATATGCCTAGTAGTGATATGTTAGTTGATTCCCCCATAAAGAGAATTGCAGCTGGTACATTTATCAAGCATGTGGACTTGATGAGACTCAAGAGTGACTGATTCAGTGTGAAGTATTCACGGATAGTGAAACTTCGAGACATGATCTCCAGTTAGACTACTCACGAATAGTGGGAGTTCTGACACAGTGACCACACTGGTCAAGTGGGAGATTGTTGTAATGTGACCAACCGTGATCACTGTGATCACGGGCGTGATGGCCACACCAGCCGTGATCCCTGAAATCACGGCGGTGATAGACCGTTATGGTCATTATGAAGATCATTATGGTCATCATTATGAGATGACCGTTGGAGTCATCGTAACAGTCGCGATTAAGGGGGGCGGAGTGCTGCGGGATATGACGTGTGCTAGGAGCCCCCAATCCAAATTTGTGGAATCTTTCGCTCCTCTATTTCTTCATAAAGCATCTACATAGAGGTAATTCTATTATTAAATATTTACTACTGAACAGTTACTGATAGGGGAAAAAAAATCAAACTATGAATACTGATTTGTTAGATGCAGATTCATACCCTCCTTTGGTGAATCCATCAATACATCTTTCTCATTATATTCTACTCTGTCTTTGTTTTAACTCGTGATCCCAGACACGCAACATGACTTTGGCATAAATTTCCTGGAACAGTTTAGCAATTGCATTTTTGAATCTGGAACTGGCAGGTTGAGTTATATAATAAAAGTTTTTATATGCTTTTATGTGTATTTAATCACATCTATCAGTACAGTAGACTCTCTATCTGTGTTCTTGGCCCCATAGCATGTTGCTATGTGTCAAAGTAGGTTAATGTTTCTTCATGTGGATCTTTATTACTTCAAAAAGGTCCGGTCAAGGGGATCAAGACATATCCACTATATCTTGAATAGATCATAGTACGAGTATTATACGAATAGAATGCAACACAGATATTAACAAAACACCAAGTATTTTTTATCATTAGAAAAAAAAAGATAACACTATGAATCCAAGTAATCAATCACATTTCACTTGCTTTTGTGTTATATTTATATATATGGTGATTATTATAGCTGAAGCTGCTAAGCCCATTATATAAACTTAGTTAGCCTACTATTACATCAATTTCTAACAAGGTAATTATGACATAATGCCATGAATGGGTATCTCCTTACCTTACTCCTAATAAATGTCTTTCATATATATGTGGGACAATTTAAACCGAAGGAGACGAGAGATCCAGTGAGGCATGGACTGTAAAGTGACCAACAGTGAATGAAAGATTCAGTGGTAAAATCTCCATCCAGTGATTTGGACAGCCTTTGCCTTTTTGGTGTTGTTTGATTTCTGGGAAATTTATAGTCAAAATCTAGTTAGAAAAGCTACTAGCAGTAGGAGCAACAATGGTGGAGGCAAAGAAGAGCAGAGCACTTCATGTACATTGTAAGTGCATTTATGCTACCAGTGCCACACACAGGGCATGTCAATGATCCATCCAGAGGAGCCCTTGGGTGGGTGGCCACATTGTTCCCAATACTTTATGAGGCTTCGCAGAGGAGCTGGCATCATTAAAAGCTAGGTCTGACTTTGGACTAGGAAGGCAAGTTTCCCTTCCTGCACTCTCTCAATTGTCATGACAAACACTTATAGTTAACCATCCAACTGATTAAGAAATATATAAATGAGGGTTGGTTTAGTTGTTATTGTTAAACAAATTGAGTTATAAAGGTGAGACCGATAAAAAGTCTCAAATATATAGGGGCAACACTATCAAACCTTATTAGTCATAATTTTATACATACATAGAATGAATTCAATAGTACAGTTCTATGCATAGAGATGGTTTACATGTATTGAAGAACCTTTCTACGTTTATACATGAAGAAATGCATGAAAAGAGAATGCAATAAAATTAAGCAGCACATGAAAATGATCATTATACTTGCTACGTGCAAGATATGCATTTACTACACTAAATGCAACTCCTGCAACACACCAACTAACCATTTACTCCTTTCTTTCTATCGTCCAGTGTCATCTTTATGAGTCGATGTGTGCAGGGCTATCAATACATGCTCCACTTTCCCGTGTGTATATATGCAATGCCCATGCCATTCTTCACATCAAACTAAGCGTCTTTCGTTTCTTTTTGCTGTCCTGGTTTGGACATTGTTTCTAAGAATGGAGATGGAGAAGAAAGGAAGGCATATGCTGCTGTACTGCCTTCTCTTACTGGGTTCGCTCTCTCCCTATGTTGTCACCCAGGTCATGAGTGCCAGGGCCATTGAAGGTGCAGGTGACCTTGGTGAGCAGAAGAACTACTACCCACCTGATCAGTCACACCATGGCCGTTCATCTGGACGTAAGCATTTCTTCTTTTCTTATCCCTTGCCTTTCCATTTTATAGCCGATGAAAATATTAGAGATTTGAACTTAGTCTGCAAAGGGTCAGGTTTTGCACCCCTCAGCAGACAATGACACTAGCAGAGCTTGACAAAAACTACTACATGCTGCAGGTTCCCACACTCCCAGTTGCCCGACTCCATCGCAAGGCGGCGGCGGCAGCAGCCGAGCTGCACCATCTTACAGGCCACCCGCACCTTCCCGTGGCGGCGGTGGATACTATAATCCACCGTCCACTCCTACTGTGACGACTCCTCCAACGGGACCGGTCACCCCAAGCCCTCTCGTCCCTCTCGTGCCACCATCTCCGACGACTCCAATCTATCCGGTGTTCCCTACGCCTCCCGGCGTACCATTTGACCCTAACAGCCTTCCTTTTACTTGCGAGTAAGGCATTCCGCAGCAACATGGTCCTTTCTTTGTCTGTCACAGTTATCAACTATCGTAATACCCGTTAACATGTTTTGTTTGATCATGCATGCAGCTTCTGGAGGACGCATCCAGGTCTGATATGGAGCTTGTTTGGCTACTGGTGCAACATCGGCCAACTCTTCGGACCAGTAGCTACTTCCCTCTTCGGAAGTAATGTAAATGTGCTCGACGCGCTGGCCAATCCTCGAACCGACGGGTTCGGGGCACTCTACAGGGAAGGCACGGCGTCCTTGCTGAACTCCATGGCGAGCAGGACGTTCCTCTACACGCCACAGCAGGTCAGGAATGCATTCACCGCAGCGCTCGTCTCCGATAGCGCCGCCGGCGCTCAAGCCCAGGTCTTCAAGAAGGCCAACGAGGGCCATAACAAGCACTCCTGATCAGTCGTTGCTCCTCACCAGCAGCATATGCTATTCATGTTCTTTAAATTTCCTCACGTCCTTTTCAGTCGTTGCATGTAGTTAGTATTAATTTAGTGGCGTTTGGTTCGTCATGGGGTTTGGGTGGTGTGCTACTACTACTCAATGATATGTTTGTCTCATTATATTTCGGGTTTCCTAATTAATGTGTCCTATGGCCTACAGGAGTCATTCTGTATGGTTTTGGACACTTGGATCATATGGTAAGCTCATTAATTTAGCTTAGTGAAAAATTGAAGAATGCATCCTGTTTCCAATCGAGTATTCCTATATATTCACTGAGCAAAGTAGTGTAAGCTTCTGGTCTGCAGTAAATTAGGTTATACAGGACCAGGCATTTGCCCAACTGGTAAGGTGAAACAGTGCCGAGAATCAATGAACGTAGTGGATAGCCCCATATTAATGACAAAAGGGGTGGGGGTCTGGAACACACAGGCAGCATAAATGAACCTCAGTTAGAGTTGGACCCTTGCGTTCAAACCCATGAAGATTGATTAAAACAGGGCCAATTTACTATCACTTGCTATTGCTAGATCTGACACTTTCATTCATTCATTCAAGTCCAAACAAACCAATGTCACAATGTCATTTTCTGATTGCTAATGAGGGTCTGCTCTTGGCTCTGGTATTTCCAAAGAAAATGGCCAAAAGAAATACGGCAAACATGTTATCTGTGCTAAAAAAATTATTCTCATGACAGGCATACATCACTATTATCATCCAATTATATGGTTAACACACCAAAACAAAAGAAAATTTCTAAAGAATAAACAAGAATAATGAAAATAGAGCAACATGTTAAGACTTTCAGATCATATTATAAGGTTATAGGCAATTTGAACTTCTGAAAGAGGCACGCCACTTTTATTAGATGGTTGCTACCAGATGTCACAATAAGCACCACAGTAAAGAAGCACAATCACAAGCCAATGGGAAACCAGAAAAGTGGCTATTTTTTCTTCAAGTCTTTGCCAGATTACATGTGAAGCAATCAATTGCATAAGCTATTTTATAGAGCTGAGAACAAAAAACTAAGTCCCAATAGAGACCGATCAAGGCTGTTTATCAGTTTTTCATAACTGTTTAGAAGTTGCGACAAACAAATCCACATAAATAATGAAGATATTTGACTTAGTGGAAACATCCTCCCAACAGATACAAACGATGACTAACAAAGAGTTAAAATCTTCCTTTTAGCATAATTGTCTTGTGTTTTCAAGGCCCAGAGCATTAGAGCATAGTTTGTCAGTATTCCAACCATTAGTCCCTTTACCTGTTTAAATCATGAAATATTGCTAACAGATTACGTTCAACTTGGTTATGGCATCTCAGTTTGCGTCATACAAGCATTTCGAATTGACAGAAGTTGAGTCAGGACTCAAGTACAAGGAAGTTAGAGATTTTGTTCAATACTCAAG
Source organism: Pontederia paniculata (assembly GCA_001647135.1). Classification (NCBI taxonomy): domain Eukaryota; kingdom Viridiplantae; phylum Streptophyta; class Magnoliopsida; order Commelinales; family Pontederiaceae; genus Pontederia; species Pontederia paniculata. The sequence continues at coordinate 22,819 of LTAE01000412.1, read as the reverse complement.
GAGATCTTGCAAAACAGTGTGGTATAGAAATTGGAACATAATAGCAAAAAATTCTCATGCTATACAATTCCATAACATACTTCAGTTTGAAATATCTAACTGACCTATTAAACTGATGGAAAGTGAGGAATCGACAAATGGAGTTTCCTCAGGAAACAGAAAAAGGATCAAGAAGAAGGACCCATGACCAAATGTGTGGGCAGTTAGTCATTGTGTTGTGCCATCCAAAGTAGCTGCAGGAAGCTTGTAATAGTGATGGCTGATAACGTGAACCCTTTCGCATGTAACATTAGAGCTATTGTGAAATTAGATACGACACATATAACAAGTTGGGACATGAAGTTACTGGGAAACATTCTTTTTTTAAAAAAAAAAGAATATCAGAACATTCCATATAAATGGTCACCAATCAAATAGTGCAACAACAATCATGAAGAGCAAAAGACCATCTAGGTTTGTGAATTGAAATTGGTGCCGAATGCTAATATCATACATATGAGCACATAAGAGTAGAATAATTTTCTTATAAGAAGTGGCCAGTGTCTGAGCATCATACACACGGAAGCGAAAAGAATAGAAAATCAGGAGCTGAGATGGGAGAAATGTTGAGTCAAACAATAAATGTTCGAAACATAGTGTGAAGTGATAATATCAGAAGGAAATTATTGAAGCATGAGCTGAAATTTTAAGAATCCTTTTAGAGAACAATTAATTAACAAATGCTTATATATGTTCTCTTTTGTTGATTTTTTTTGAAGACTTTAGATTGCCAGAGTGCTGTTGAAAATCAGTATACGATGTTTCAGAATGGTATTTGTAAAAAAATATCATTTATTAATCAGAAAAATGTATCTTTCAGGAATACATGACAAATTCCATAACTTAGGTAAAAGGAAGCGTAATCCCACTTAGAAAGGTAAAGTTTAATGATATTGATTCACGTAGACCATTTACCACGTGACAACTTGGCCAATCAATTTAAATGGAATAAAGAATAGTGAATCCAAAGGTGTTGTTTGTCATGAGAATAACTTAAGGAATAAAATCTTATTCCAGCAGATGTAGCTAAACAGCTTAAGAATAAAAGTTTTTTAGCCAACTCATTGCAATTTTAATGTTTTTCTCGTCTTTGAAAGTTGTAAAAGTGAGATTACTATGTTCTTGCTTTTTGTAGGAATCAGGTGGAACATTAAAATTTTTTTTCTTATATAATTAAATACTCAATAATGTTTTTAATATATTAAGTTTTATTAATTAGATTATAATATTATTAAAGATGAAACTGAGTACTAATATAATTAATACATTTGGTATTTTATTTTTTTCTATTTTATTATATTATTATTCTTTAATTTTGATAAATTTCAAAACATATAACTAACATTCTCTCATAATTATTCTAATAAACAGTTTCATATTATTTAATTTATTTTATTTCATTTTTAATATATATTAACTTAATGTAATATATTTATTATCTTAATATAATAAAATATAATATATTAAATATAATTATTAATTGTATTTTAATGATTATAGTAATACATACTTATTTAATTATTGACTATTTTTTGTTCAACCAAACACTAACTAAATATTTTCAAATTCCAACAAAAAGAATTGTGCATATCAAACTATTTCTTACACACATTTATTTCTAATCCTGGGACACAAAATTTTTGAACCAATCGGGGAAACGGAACATGGAAATGTTATAATAAGAGTGATCATCAAAGTCAACTCCTAGTTTAGGAGCAATCAAATGTGCTTCAGGTAAGAACAGTGGACACAAAATATGCTCAACTATTATGGAAATATATATTCTTCAAAAGAATAAGGATTCGGGATCCAGCTAACAAAAATACTTTAAAACCATTTGGGAATCTTTATAGCCTATATGAAATATGCCAATGACATGAAGCAACTCATTCAGATATAATACCGATTAATCAAGTTATATCAATGAAAACTTAAGTACGACTGATCTGCTGAAAGTTGTTGTAAGACATGTTTTCTAGATATTTAGCATTGCAATAATGCTTCCTTTGGTAGACTGTCGCATAGCGATATATTTTGGGAGGACGACTCTCCTCCGGAAATTCTCGGACTTTTGTACTCGAACTCCTTAATCTCTAATAGTTGAATCAAGCATTTTCCTTTAAAAAAAAGTATTGCAATAATGAAATAAAACTGAATCATGCAAATAAGCATTTTGATTAGTTAGATATAAATGCAAACACAAAGGAGAAAAAAGTACTTGCTTTTAAGATATTTGCTCTCCAAGAAATATAGAACTATAATCAGATTTGATGAAGTGTTCCACAACTCCACATAACCAACAGAGACACAAATTTCCCCTTGATCTCTACACACTGAATCCGGAATATTTTCTGAATTGGTTATGGCTTATCAAGTCGTAAGAAGAAATCCAGATAGTACACATGTTTGAACAGTTTAAATTCCCCTGGCATCATTCTCAGACGAAGTTGCCAATCGGCCGACTAATCGTCTTATGTAAGCAAATCACATATTCAGTGCTGGATGTGATCTAGCAATCCTTGTCTCTACAATAAAACATCCACTTTCCCAGTTCTAGGTAATTAGGTACCCTCCATCGAGTAGCTCTTCCATCCTTCCTCAGGTACATTTCTTGTAACGCCCCGAAAATGACATCATGCACGCAGTCAAATCGATACTCAACAAGCGGCTTGATATTTTTCCGGATGCCACATTGATATAAAAATTATTTCTTCATCTTTGACCTGCAACAAGAATAAATATAATTGTTAAAATTTAATATCAACTAGCGAAAGCTTAATAATAATTAAATAAGAGGTCATAGACTTAACTTAACCTTATACTTCACATATCATGTGCAAGGTCAATTCGTCACGAGCATAATGATCATCCAGTCCATCTATTACATCCTCAATATGATCAACCACCTGCAGAATACGTGCAAGAGAAATTCATCATATGAGTTTGCGCCTAGTATGTAAGCCATAATAATATGAGTGACACATTGTCATCCTTTAGGGTTCTTCGACACTTAGTTATTTTAATCATAATATAATAAAATATCCTAAATCAATACTTAGCATATCATATCAATGACAATCTATCAGTATGACCAACATATGTGTAACCATCATCTTGTATAACTTTTATGTATCAATGAAGCAATATTAATTATATCATTGTATCTTTGACTTTAACCAATTTCATATCAATGACAATAGCTAATATGAACACTCAATACATTATACTTCCTAATGTCAATCAATAACAATAGTGCCAATGCTAGACTTATCTTATTTGTTGACATTTGATGACTGGAAGTCCCCTTTGTGACTTCTTCAAGCAGTCCTCATATAATCGTCTCCATATAAAGTCGTTCCCATACAATATATATAGGATCTATGATCCATCAATGTTAATCAATCGATAGGTTCCTTGAACATTTTATCTGTCAACTATCAAATGAGCAATCCTATGTTCAATTTAATTAATTTTAATGATCCCATTACAATAATTGGAGATTGGAGTAACCTAACGCCATATGTGGTTAGCTGAACCACGGGATGCACTTGCTCCTATGAACCCATTTGCAGAGATTCATCTCCCACGTCTGTATCAATAATAATATGAGGACGAGTCTTCCAGGCAGGAGCCCAATTCGATTCTTCAATTTTAATTTCAATCAATCAATACATCATTATATTAATATTTTAACGTATTACGACTGAGCATGCAATGTGTTTTAAGTTATCAATCAATGAACTCAATTTAAATAAACGATAATACTATATTGATTCTGGGGTAAGGTCGGTTGAACATACCCTAGAGTCGGTCGATCGACTTGCCGTATGTTGGTCGTCCGACTTAAGGGTCGGTCGAACTCTGTTCGATCAACTTTCATTACTGATGTCCACGAACATCATCCAACTTGGGGGTCGGTCAGACCTACTTCAGCCGACTTAATAGCCCAATTTATCTAACGTTAAGGTCGGTCGGACCGACCTGTGCCCTAGGTTCGACTGACATTTCTAAAAATAGTAAAATGTTGATGTGAATCCTATATATTTTTCTAAGTTTTTGATATCAGTACAATAATCAAATTTCCATTATCATTACATAGCATGAACAAACAATAGATTTTTCAATCAATAATAATATAGACTTTACTAGCATGTGAAAATCCTAAGTTTCAATGTGCCATAGCAATGATTCTTGGAGCAATTAAGTTGATATGCTTCATGTACTTAAACATATCCTTAGGAACATAACTTAAGAGTATCACATGAACATCCTATAATTACATACTTCTGTCCACTTCAGTCATTAACAATAATGATATAATTTTTTTATCATTTGAGCAATGTCATATAACTAATATCAATATGTCATCAATTTCACCATTTGACACTTTATCAAGCCAACATTTATAACTCCATTTATACCAATTCAAATAATATGAAACTAACTTCCTCTGAGACCATATTAAAATATTTGTCTATAACCAAAAGATCAATTTATAATCATGCATTTTCAATTTACTACATATTTCACAAAGCAATCATGATATAGTTCAGAATAATTTGACAATTTCTCGATGTTTTGATCATAATTTTCAAAATACAATTCAGAATGAGCTGAAATCAATCCTATAAAAACTGAACTTCAAGGCCTACGTTTTGACATACATAATTTTTGGACAACTATTGCCTAGCCAAACTAACCTCGAAAGAGAAAATACAAAATCTAGATAGAAATCATAATATGTTGCCAATTTTAATAAACTACAGACATCCATATAAATTCATGATCTTCTATGTTTAACAATAATAGTTATCTTAATTCATTATCAAATTCATGATCATATATAAGAGAGATTAAATATCCTCTTACATACCTTTGAATAGTTTTTTCTTTCCTATTATATTGTCTTAGGAATTCTATCTTTTTCTTTCTAGAACAATCTTCTTTCTTTTCTTTATTTCTTCTTCTTCTTCTTCATGACAGCTCCAAAACCTTCATTGTTGGATCAATATTGAGCAGAAATCTTCATTAAAATAGCTGCTAACACTATCCATTTTGAGAAGAGAGAGCTTGGAACGGATTCATCAATGAGCCATCTAGAAAAGTGGAATGAGAGAGAGAGAGAGTATGACAAGATTTATAGTGCTCTTTAATGACTTTTGGTAAGTGGCTACCAAAAGTGGCTAAGTTGAGAGCTCATTGGGTGATATTTTTATAATGAATTGTGATGTCATATCCACTGTGACCATCTTCTTTTATTTTTTTATTTTTTTATTTTAACATGTATATCCATTGAATCAAACACACTTAATATAGCCAAATCAACAAAAATAAAATCTAAACATGGACGTGCAAATATAAAAAAAATGTCTACACAGCCTATCAGTTACCAACATTCGAATAATAATAGCAAATCAAATAATAATAATTTATTCCATAATATATGAATATTTAAAATCATCTTGAAGTTATATGGAGTAACGAAAACGTGTAAATACTGGTTCATAATAATGTAGATCGTGCATCGTAGTCAAATAATTGGATATAAAATATAAACGCTAATTTAAAAATAGCAACTCAAATAGCTGATAAAACAATCGCATTTGTTACATTAAGAAAAAATGTTTAATGCACGCATTAAAAGTTCACTCGGATTTGTTTTCGATAAATATTTTTTTTAACTATTCCTATTTATATCTTGTTTCAAGCTGCACTATGTAGTCAAACAATCTTTTGCTAAACAAAAATATCTCTACCTAAAAAAAGATCTATTATTAGTTGCAAGCCATAATTATTATTAGGAAAAATAAATCTAGTGCAAAGGGGGAGTTCCACACACGTGTGTCGCCCCTAATGACTGGTTTCTACTCTCCGTCCATGGCCTCCTTAATTCTCTATTTTTTTTCTCCTCTATTTTGGCAAACGCGTATTTTTAATCGCTTACTTAATATAATATGCCGCGCCCTCTCAAATAATACTACGACTCTTCCCGCCTCGTCAAATTGGCTCCTTTCTCCTCGTCCTCGTCCTCCTCCTCCTCCTCCTCCTCCTCCTCCTCATCATCATCGTAAGTTTCTGTCCTTCGCTCTCTTTATCCCTCCATTCGATGAAACATTTGTTTTCGACTGTTCGATTGATTCAATGCGGTTTGCGATTTCGCTTACACTTTGTTTCTTTCTCGCTGTTATTTGATCTGGTTCAAGAGGAAGTTTGTGAATGTATTCGAGTTTTTTTTTTCGTTTTCTTTACTGGGATCCTGTTTTTTTTTCGTAAAGCGTGATTTTTAGGATATTAATCCGATGAAGGCATTGCCTTTTTCATCGGATCCGCGTTCTGTTCGCGTTGATGTCGGGAAACTCGAAATGAATTGGGTCCGGCAGGCGCCGCATGTGTTTGATGGATTGTCTGAAGGATGAAGTGATATTCTTATCTGCTCGTGGTTTTGTTAATGGTTTTAATAATTTAAGTAGGAACCAAAACTTTCAGTAAGGTTTCTTGTAAAACGTGTTTCATCCTTTGTTTTTTGTTTCCTTTAGGAAAATGTGCAAAATTTTTCAATTCGATTTGCTCCATAGTTTTCTTTTCCTTAGGAATTTCGAGCCGAGGCATTGCCGATGGAGTAAAAAAAATCTTATCTTTGCTGGTTTCATTTGTGTTTTGTTATTTGAAAAGAGAAAAGAGGATAAGAATCGTACAGTTGTTTACTTTCTTTTAAGAGTAGTTGTTTGCTCGTGGGTATTGTCATTTGGATATTAGGTAACTACTGTTACATTTTCACATCTAATTATGTTGTTGCATAATATTTTAATCCAAAACACGGATGCTCCCCCCATTTATCTCCGAACACGGATGTACTGTTGTTACAGTTCCATTTACTGGATATTAGCTAACTACTAGGTCTTTGATTTTCTTACGCTTATTCTAGAAAACATAAAATCTTTTCCTGACTTGTCTACAATATATGTTGGGTTTCTCTTTTCTACATGTTGCTCTCAATTATCTTCAGTTGCATGCTTCATTGATGTCCTATCAAGATAATTTTTTTACTAAGATGGCTAACATTTTGTCTTCATTTTAGTGCAACTTTTAAAGAAAAGGAAACATCGATGGCAATATACCAGCCAAAAAACATTCTTATCACAGGGGCAGCTGGCTTCATTGCATCCCATGTTGCTAATCGTCTCATCAGAAGTTACCCGGACTACAAAATTGTGGTTCTTGACAAGCTTGACTACTGCTCCAACCTGAAGAATCTCAATCCATCTGGTTGTTCTCCCAATTTTAAGTTTGTTAATGGTGATATTGCAAGTGCTGATCTTGTCAACTACCTCCTGACCACTGAGTCAATAGATACCATCATGCATTTTGCTGCCCAAACTCATGTTGATAATTCTTTTGGTAATTCATTCGAGTTCACAAAGAACAACATCTATGGAACCCATGTTCTCCTTGAGGCATGCAAGGTCACTGGCCAGATTAGGAGGTTTATCCATGTTAGTACTGATGAGGTCTATGGAGAAACTGATGAGCATGCTGTGGTTGGAAATCATGAGGCATCTCAGCTCCTGCCAACTAACCCATACTCAGCCACCAAAGCTGGGGCAGAGATGCTTGTCATGGCTTATGGAAGGTCATATGGGTTGCCAGTGATTACAACTCGAGGTAACAATGTGTATGGGCCGAATCAATTTCCAGAAAAATTAATCCCAAAATTTATTCTTTTGGCCATGAGAGGACAGTCACTTCCAATCCACGGTGATGGCTGTAATGTTAGAAGCTATCTGTACTGTGAGGATGTTGCTGAAGCTTTTGAAGTCATCCTTCACAAAGGAGAAGTTGGGCATGTTTATAATATTGGGACAAAGAAGGAAAGGAGGGTGATTGATGTAGCAAAAGACATTTGCCAGCTTTTTGGCTTGGATCCAGAGAAAGCCATTAAATTTGTAGAGAACAGGCCGTTCAATGACCAGCGTTACTTTTTGGATGATCAGAAGCTGAAGAACTTAGGATGGTCAGAACGCACAAGATGGGAAGATGGACTAAAGAAGACAAGGGAGTGGTACATGAGCAATCCTGATTGGTGGGGAGATGTATCTGGAGCACTGATACCTCATCCGCGTATGCTGATGATGCCTTGCATCGAAAGGCATATTGATGGTGCTGAAAAGATCAAGCAAGTGGATCCCCAGCCAACTACCGCTCATCGTCAGGACAGGATGGTTGTTCCTTCTCCCAGGGGTAGTGGTTCTCCAAAGAAACGAAGTTTGAAGTTCCTGATTTATGGTCGAACTGGATGGATTGGGGGCCTTCTTGGGAAAATATGTGAGAAGCAAGGTATATCATTTGAGTATGGAAGAGGACGTCTAGAAGAGCGTTCCCAGCTTTCACTAGATATTCAAAATGTTAAGCCCACACATGTTTTTAATGCTGCTGGTGTTACTGGTAGACCTAATGTTGATTGGTGTGAAGCTCACAAGCCAGAGACAATTCGCACAAATGTTGTAGGCACTCTGAATCTTGCTGATGTCTGTAGGGAGCATGGGTTACTGATGATGAACTATGCTACTGGTTGCATATTTGAGTATGATGCTAAACATCCAGAAGGTTCAGGCATTGGATTCAAGGAGGAGGACAAACCAAACTTTACTGGTTCCTTTTATTCAAAAACAAAGGCTATGGTGAATTCTTGCTCCCTATTGATGAACATTGAATATTTCCCACTTTTCTAAGTTTTTTTTTCTAAAGGCTAAACATAACCTTTTCTTGATGCATTTTGCAGGTTGAAGATCTTTTGAACGAATATGACAATGTCTGCACTCTGAGAGTTAGAATGCCAATATCTAGTGACCTGAGCAACCCACGCAACTTCATCACAAAGATTACTCGTTATGATAAAGTTGTGAACATTCCTAACAGCATGACAATTCTAGATGAGCTCCTGCCCATATCAGTTGAGATGGCAAAAAGAAACTGCAGGGGCATTTGGAACTTCACAAACCCGGGTGTGGTGAGCCACAATGAGATCCTTGAGATGTACAAGACCTATATTGACCCCAGATTTAAGTGGGCTAATTTTAATCTGGAAGAACAGGCCAAAGTCATTGTGGCACCTCGTAGCAATAATGAAATGGATGCGTCAAAGTTGAAGAAGGAATTTCCAGCATTGTTATCTATCAAAGAATCTCTTATCAAGTTTGTTTTTGAGCCAAACAAGAAGGTTCTTTCTCATTGAAGGCTTCATTAGAGCTTAAAACTACCCTAGACACTGTAATAGGTAGTAGGGACCTTGTGTTCATTCATTGTTTACTAATTTCAACCACCATTCATATACTATCATCACGAGTCATGTGATGACATTAGGTAAGTCATCTTGGCAGTGAGAAACCACAAACAGGTTTTGCTTTAGGGTTATATGTTCTGCCTTTTGGTTGTTGACATGAGGTGATTATTTATCATCTCCACTCTTGTCCGATCGAGAGAATGTAATTCAGTACAATCTAATCATTCAAACAATTATTATTTAAAATCTATTAGGCCGTGTGTGGATACCCAGTATTTTTGAAGTATTTATTTCATACGTCAAAATTTTGTCTATTCAGGGATAATTTTGCAATTGGGTGTTTGGCATCATTTTTTGTGGAATCAAGGAATGTGGTTGTGGCTTCAATTCTCTGTTTTCTCTCTTTCGTGAGAACCGCATCCCATTGCTTCGTTTTCTTCTCATGTGATTGTTACAAAATGTAGCCGTTATAATATATATGTATATTGAGTTTAAAATTATTTTTCTATCACTTATATATTGATTATTATGCTTTTTATTTTATCATATTATTCAACATTTTTATTATTTTATGACCTTTTAAAATGTATTATAATAGAATAATCAAACTATAACAGTATTATATATAATGTTATTTGGAGTATTTGAATGTGTATTCAAACACCTTGTGTTTCTTTTCGTAGGTTTATTATACAAAAAGTGTGCTTTACACAGGTTTTCAAACATTTTATTTTTTTTTACAAAAAAAATCGGCCTTATTTGGTTGAGGACAATCTGCTCCTATCCATCCGAACTGTGTTCTTATTATCTAAAATAATGCGGGAGCTATCTATGATGATTTTTCTACTTCTCATGATCTGATTCTTGTTGTTGAGGCAAGCACAAAATCTTCAGGCATTGCCATAACTTGAAGGTGTCTCTTTGATAGATAGAGCTAGCTGTCAGGAATGTTGTGAGATTCTGCTCACAGTTTGAGTGAAGGGCATTTATATGAGTGCTGTGGTTACTAATCTTGCAGTAGTGATTATGCAATATTTTCTAGGGAAATAATTAGCTGCACAAGGAAGGAGATTTTTTCAATTGCCATTGCAGTTTGCCCTACAAAAGTATTTAATAGCAAACTCATGCAGCAAGGGTACAAAAATAACAGTCAGCCCCCACCTCCTTCTCGATTCAAAATGATCTTTCATTTGACTTGGAGAGATTGGAATAGCATGCTACATTATCTGATATGTTAACATTAACTTTGTTTTTGCAGATCCTTAAAGTGTGACAGGGAATCAGTACTGGAAATGGAAGGCTGAAGACTGTTTTGTGGAATTACCAAAATGCGAGCAAATGAACTTTACCAATATATGTTGTGAACCAGATTTAACTGAGAATTTTTTTTGGCGAATTTTGGAAGGTCTCAAAATGATGATTTTTGGCTCACAACTCCGATCCCTTTAGCTAATAAATCATTGTTTTTCCTTTTTGAAAATAGCAGTCAACAAATTGTCGCTTCATACGTTAAATGATGTACAAAATCTAGTTTTTTCTAGGAAAAATAGATGGTCATCACAAACTAGCAAGAAGTTCTCGTCAAATCAGCTGTTCATTACAAAAGTTCGAAATATCAAAATGTCTGTAAGATACGGCTAAAATTGACATTTACACGGATATAATAAAAAAACTAAAGATAACAATAGCAAAAACTACTACAAAATTTGAATTTATTTTTAATTAAATTTAGAACTATGTCATGCTGCCACTACACAATTGTCTATACATGCGACGGATACATTATAAGTTACATTTCAATCATTAATATTAAGATTATGGGTTTTCCATTTGTGTCCACGTAATCCTTACCTTTTTTAGTTTAATGAATGTATAAATTATTTTTTGATTTCTATATGTCAATCGAATTATTCAATAATTATGATTAGATTTAACATAATTAATTAGGTTTTCTCATTTCAAAATTAAAGTTAATGTTTTTATTCAAAAGTAGAACTACTTATACTAAATATAATTTCAATCTTGGATGCTTGATCATACATGTATACTAAAAACTTATTTATACACCCATTCTTTTTTTTATTTCTTTGATAGCGGAAGTTAATTTTGATAGCGCTTTTTATTCCCTGAGGTCGGTAAGTTTAATTAGGTGCACTGATTGTGGCATTGACCCTTTTATAGAAATCAAGACTTTATTTGTTTATTCGTATATATGACTTCATATAATGTAATCTAAAAAAAGTGTTATAACATGGAGCAATTACACATTTAAAAAGTTGAGAAACACATATTTGTAGTGGGAAAGTGAGGCATAAAAATATTTATTATTCGATTTGCGTACAAATGCATTGATCAATATATTAAGATCGATGAAAGTTTCAAATTTAATTTTTTGAATCGTCGATTTAATTTTTTTTTCATTCATATTAATTGAATTAATTAAATATTAATAATTTTAAATATCAATAAATTTAAATTAGATTATGTCAAGCCCTTAAATGGATGGAGATTTTGAGTATCCTTTTCTCAAATACTTGTCTTGGAATTATTGAACACATTATTGATTTCTTAGGCATGTAGATACATTCTCGTAGCTGCGGGAAGTCTTTCAATTTCATAGGATTCTTCACATGCGACACTGATTCTTCATTTACTCGCCTAAAAAGTCGAGACACCAGAACCTCTCTTTGGTACTTACGGGCACGGCATTATTCTTTAACCATCCGCTTTAATTATATGATTCTGACCTCCTTACATTGACAAATTGATATATTCGATTGAAGAAGCACCCAAAAAAAAATTGCCCTTGTTCGAACTACGTCAACATTATTTTTTTTTTCATGCGGTGCTTGCGTCAACATGTATTTGATCTATAAAAATATACGAAGAAACAAATAAGAATATCTTATGATAGCCTAAGAAGGATTGCTTAAAATATATATGGTATTCTTGTCATCCACATCCCACAAAACTTAAACAAAAAAAAAAAAAAAACAGAACAAAGAAAACAGTCGATTTCACTAATTAAATAAAACTAAGTAGTCATGCTTGTCGTTTAGGCTAACAAGGACCGTATAATTTAGTTTTTTTCTTCGCAACGTTGTTCTTGTCGTCTCTCAAACTCACGAGACTCAAATAATTATATAAAAAAAAAGTGTAGGATACTTATAAAAAAATAACAACACTTTCTATACAAATGAACAGTGTTCAAATCTTTATATATATATAGTGTCGTTACTTTCTGTTGTGCTACACTCACTACATTAAGGGCCTGTTTGGTACAAGAACAAAGGGAGAATAAACTCCTTGTTCTTGCATTTTCATCCAAACATCCCAAGAATAAGAAATATTCCAACTTTTTTAAAATTACCTTAATTTCCGTGAAACCATCATTTTTTGTCACTTAATCAGGAACAAATTGTTCTTGCCATTGACGAGAACAATTTTTTTGTTCCTTTCATTCTTCTAAAAAGGTTATTTTATTAAATTATTTTATCTTAATAAATACAAAATTATTTATAATTAATATTTTTTTACGATTAATTAAATTCTTCATAAAATATAATAATTATAAATATTTTATGTTATTAGTTTTACATATTAGTTAATTACTATATTATCACATTATTTGGTAATAACATATGATTAAAAATAGAATAATGGAAAATGTTAATTAACTTGTATTAATATAATATTATAAATATTTTGGTAGTTAATATTATATTAACAATAAAATAAATATAAATCATATATTATTAGAAACATATTAATTTTATAATCAAAATTAGCATTAATAGTTGTTTATCTTTACTTAATTGTTCTTTATGGAAAAAAAGTCTTCCAAAAAATTTATTAATTAATTATTTGTATTTAATAATATCAATAAATATTTAATTATATTTAACAAAAAAATAAATAATAAAATATTATATTTAATCATATTATTATAATAGTAATTAATTTAATTGTTAGAATACTAACAAATCAACCAAACACCCCT
>LTAE01000411.1:68566-85223 GCA_001647135.1 Pontederia paniculata | reverse complement strand
CCCCCCCCCCCCCTCTTGGTGCCATCCAGATCGTACAAATTTTTTAATAAAAAATATCTTCAAAATAATAAAGATACAATAAAATAAAATAAAAATGTTTGATGACAATAAGCATTAAATTAAAGTGAGATAAGATAGAGATAAATTTTATTTATCGCTATATTAATTGAAACATAATTTCAATTCAAATCATAGATGAATTAGTATTTACTGAAGATATATTTTTTTCTTCATAATGAATCAACTACTTTAATCTCATATAAGACTTGGTCATTCTTTTTTAGGATGACAATCTCATTTATTAAAAAAATTAAATAAATTAATTTTTATCTCCTAAACTGTTAATCGTTTCTTTCTAGAATGACAATTATAAATCACAATTTCGAAATATTCCTCTTCAGAATGCTACCATAATATAACATGCAATTTATCTACTCAAAGTTAAAAGATTAATTTTAAAAATAAAAGATAATTAAAAATTCCTATTCATGATGCAAGTTAAAATAAGAATATCAATCAATCAATGAAAAATCATTAAAAACAATATTCATGTTCTTAAAAAGCTTGAATAAGAACTAGACTAAATTAAACCAAGAATTCCACAAAATTTGCTTTACCATAAATTTACTCCATAAAAGTAAGCGTAAAATTACAAATAGGAGTTCATTCTTCAAAGTTAAGTGAGACTAAAAATAATAAACTACTGTCAACAACACATTGATGATAATCTTTTACATAGTTTCTATTTAGAAATCTCCTTGAGAATTTTCTCCTAGTTAACTGCTTAGTTTTAATCCTTGTTTTTGCTAATATTATATTATATTATACTGTAATTAGTAAGACAACGCTAATGAAATATGCAAGTTCCGAGTGGGAAAAAGCTGTGGCATTGTCTGGTCACAGCAACCTGCTCAAAACGACCGAAGGCATAATTTTTACACAATGATAGAAACAGTCGGATGATTAGCCGGAGAGAAGAGCCATACAACAGCGCTACAGTTCCAGAACAAGGGACAAAGGGATGGATCCGAGTAGTCCAAATTAGCAAGAGTTCACGAGATCAGGGGAGGAACACAGCATTCGTAGCAGAAAAATATGGCCGCAATGCGCATGTGAAGGTACCTTGGCCTCTTATGGAAACTTTGCACAGTTGACCCCTTCATATATTGTTATATACTTCAGTAAACCCCCTCTAACAATGCTCACAGAAGCTGTGCCAAAACCAAAACAACATCTCCTTATCTCCCCCTTCTGCAAGTATCCTACCATCTCCAAGTGAGAGCTTAGCTTATGGCTGATCAGCATCCAGTTTATCCTCTCCCTCCTCCTTCTACTCCACCACCACCACCACCACCATCGGCAGCTGCATTGGTCCATCATCATAACCATGGAGCTGATGGACATGCTGACCACCAGGGATTCTTTACTCCAAGCACCATTATCTTAATTGCCTTGCCCATCTTTGTGTTTGTTGTGGTGGCTATTGTCGCCTTCTCTCTTCTGATAGTGCTGTGCAGAGCAAGGACTAGGCAGCCTGCGAGTAGCATCAAGAGCTGTGACGCTGGCATCAGAAAGAACAACCTTGACCAGAGGAGCATCACCAGCAACTCCAACGCCATCGGATACGGTTCAGGTGGGCTGCTTCTCACAGTTATGGAAGATAATCCTGTTTTTAGAGTTGACGAGATCATTGGCTTTACTTCTTGACCTTTGTTTGTTGTTGTCATTGAGCGTAGATGTCAGCAGCTGCATCTCCGGAAGCACGTTGGGGTGCCAACTACAAGCTAGGAACAGACGAGGGCAGGTGTTCACCTACAAGGAGCTTGAGTTGGCCACAAATGGATTCGGCGAGGACAATGTTATTGGGCATGGAGGCTTTGGGGTGGTCTACAGGGGAATTCTTAGCGATGGGACTGTGGCAGCCATCAAGCTGCTGCACATGGAAGGGAAACAAGGAGAGAGGGAGTTCAGATTAGAGGTAATCTCGTCACCCTCTTTTTGTTGTGGAATTCTGTGTCTCATTCTCTTCTCAAGATTAGGCACAATGGAACTTCATGCCATTTTGTCCAATGACATGGTGATGATCCATGAAACATTATCGCTAATCCTAGGAATGGGTCTTTCCATTTCCCTCCAAATCTGACTTTAGCTTCTTACAAAAGAATGATGCCTTCTTGTGCCAGCTATTCACCTGCATTCATGAATTGGTAGAGTTGTTCACCTATGACTAAAGGGTCCAAACCAAAACAAGTAATGCAGTTCAACAGTCCTGCAATTGTCTAAAACATGCAGGAACTAGTGGCAGGCTACATAGTTTTTTTGCTGGGAATTAGAAAGGTTACAGCAGCCTGGTTTACTCGGTTACAGTTTTCAGAAATTATGTGACATCTATTGGAGAATCAATTCTCTTTTGAAGTCTCTTTCATTTGCATCTTCTCTTCCATTAATGTATCCACACTTCTTTGGATGGATATTTTTTACACTAATGCAAAACAAAGCATGTGATGCTCCAGATGATAAACGATAATTTTGCAGGTTGACCTTCTTAGCCGTCTGCATTCGGCATACTTGGTTGGGCTACTCGGATACTGTGCTGATCAGCATCATCGGCTTCTTGTGTTCGAATACATGTCCTA
Organism: Pontederia paniculata; assembly: GCA_001647135.1. NCBI lineage: Eukaryota > Viridiplantae > Streptophyta > Magnoliopsida > Commelinales > Pontederiaceae > Pontederia > Pontederia paniculata. The sequence goes on along the minus strand of LTAE01000411.1, from coordinate 82,587 downwards.
TGGCAGCCTGCAGCACCACCTCCATGCCACCTCCAAGGACCAGAAGTACAGGCCCCTTGACTGGGGAAGGAGGATGAGGATTGCTCTCGACTGTGCTCGGGGCCTCGAGTTCCTCCATGAGCGCACAGTCCCAGCCATTATCCACAGGGATTTCAAATCAAGCAACATCCTGTTGGATCACAATTACCGAGCAAAAGTCTCTGATTTTGGCATGGCTAAGATTGCCTCTGATAAGATCAATGGTCAGGTCCTTACCCGAGTACTGGGGACTAGTGGATACGTCGCACCAGAGTGAGTGCTTCAAGCTTGATTTTGTCCCATTATAGTTTGATTGGCATAACATGATGCTGTCTCATGGCAATTCAATTTCAACAATGCAGATATGCCTCGACCGGAAAATTGACGACCAAATCAGATGTTTATAGCTATGGCGTGGTGCTTCTCCAGCTTCTGACCGGCCGACTGCCAGTGGATACCACAAGGCCTCCTGGAGAGTGTTTTCTGGTCCCATGGGTTGGTCTCACTAGCTCCCTCTTCTGTGCAATCTTGCTCTAGGATTGATTGCTGCATACATACCGAACTAAATGAGATTAGTTGTAATCCAACTATAGTTATGGACCTTTCAAGTTTCTTCAAAAGCAGCAACTAGTTGAACCTGCAACATATATAGTTAGTTGATTTTCTCTCATAAAAAAATATAGTTAGTTGATTGAAGTCTGAACTAAGATACTGATGCAAATTAGACATTGTAGTTCTATGGCTCACACTTATAATAACATGTTTCCTGTTTCCAACATTTGTAGGCGCTTCCACGGCTTACCAACAGTGACAAAGTAGTGGAAATGGTGGATCCAGCACTCCAAGGGCACTACTCAAAGAAAGAACTAGTTCAGGTTTCTTCCAGATCAGAAATAAATCAGTTCTGGTTACAGCAACTTCGATGGCTATGTATATATACAAGTAGTTCATGTATCTAACTTATAGTTATAATATCATTCTTTAATGCCAACAGGTAGCGGCAATCGCTGCTGTTTGCGTGCAAGCAGAAGCCGAGTACCGCCCTCTCATGACAGACATTGTACAGTCTCTGATGCCCTTGGTCAAAAACCAAGGCCACAGTCCTTATTCCGTGCTCCACCATCAAGTCTCCTACCTATAATATTATCAATGCCGACTGCATCATCATCATCACTATTTACAGAGAGCATGGTCTGATTTCTCGACATGTATGTGTTGGTCTCCAAGTGGATATGATCAGGATTCTATCAGACACTATGGAGGGACCAGTGCAGAACTTGAAGTGATAATACAATGGCATGCCAAATTTGAGGAAGGCATCTACCAGCTATCCTCTTGTTTGCATTCAGAAAACCTGTCTTTCTGTTTTCCACAAAGTAAAATACAATGCAGTTAATTGGTTGGTTGTGATTTATCCAATGATATGAAATGCATGCATCTATTAGGCGTCCACAAATTTATCAGAGAAACAAGAGCAGTGTCTTCTTCTTTTTTTTTGTTTTTGTTGAATACTATAAATGGTTTCTGGTGTTTGCTCAAAAAATGTTGAAAGTTTTAGGATTCAGAGAGGTCATTTGAGACATAACATATATATGGTATCCTGCAGCCTATATAAAGGATTTTATTTTAAAATCATTGCATTCATTACTGAAATCATCACTTTTAATTTTATTTTAAATGTAGATAGTTCACGATCAAATGAAAAAAAATTCGATCATTTCGCTGTGTATCTCTTCATAAAAATACTAACATGAAACTATTTAACAGATATATTCAAGAGATTTCTTTACTTCCTGCAATTCTGCTAAACTTAGGAAATATGATTCTCGTCAAACCTGTAGCAATGTCAAAAATCCTAGAATGCATTTGGATTAGTGAGTTCTTTTATGTGTGTATTATAGAGAAAGTTCATAAATCATAAGCCTAATACATGTAGCACAAGCTGAACCACAGGTAGAGTAAAATAACCTCTTAAGGCGAACTGAGCTGCGTAGAAGAGGAATCAAGATCTCAATTATTTCAACTACGATTAAATAAATTATAATATGATTAAGTGTCGGAATGAAGTTAGAATATAATCCTCGATTCCAAACAAAATCGCATAGCTTTTAAGTGTTACATGCAAGCATTGCGACTGAACTTTTAATGCCTTTTGATGATGTTGATATAATAAAAGAATTCCATGACCACCAAGTTTTTTTTATTATTATCTGCCCAATTACTTTGTTTACAAGACACCCAATCGTCATATTTTAGTGGTGCCTCATGAATGCACGGATGCATCCTACATATATAATAATACTCTGCTGGTTTGTGATAACAACAGCAAGATGAGGTTTCTTAACGACAGATTAACAGGTAGTGTTCATGTCTCATGATATATATAAGACCAAACTAGAGGAAAACTTGGCATGTCCTTATGCTATGGTGGGTTAAATATTGTTGGTGGATTCATTAGGGGGTGTAAGCAAAAATAATTGAAACCTTAAAATAAAATTACTCATAACTTTAGTTTTAACAAAAAATGAAACACATGTTTAATCCCAAAGTTTAGATTGCCTTTCCATAATAAAAGATAGAAATTAGATTATAGAGGGATTAAAAAACCTTTAAAACGATGAAATTCCAAATACCTCTGGACCTGGACCTTCTAGAGAAATCAAGGTTCCAATCTCTTGAGAATTGTTGGTGCATGCAATTTTTCAAACCAGAGTGTGTATACAATTTACATACATGGAGCACTGAGGCTTTCAACTTTTAGCTTGTGTGCGCCATATATTGAAAACCGTATCAGCATGCAACATATTTGCTTATGTTACACATCTAAAGTTCAGAAGAATTCACGATTAGGTAAGACCAAGGGAACAAAAGAGTTTAAATGAGAGCAGCAGTGGCCCACTCGGTGCAAATCTGCACTCAGACAGATCTTCCAACCAACATTGATCAGATCTGAGCTGCCTGAAGTCGACCTGGTCCATCCAGTGACGAGCATGGCTTACATGCTGGCAAGTGCAAAGATGAAATGGAAGAATGCGTAAGAATAACTAACTGGATGTGAATCCTTCCCTTTCTTCGCCGTTGGCTTGTAGAACTGGTTTACTCGCACCAATAAGACGGTTGGCAGCAAGGAGAACAAGTGAAACAAATTAGTTCATATGGCGCTGAGATTATTCTCACAGTTCGAATCATGCTTCTCTAATGACCTTTGAGACATTAACAGAAGAAGAAAAGAAAATATCATATTGTCATGTAAACAAATCAGATGCCAATGAATCAGAGTTCAGAACAGAGACTAAGTAGTTTTTTTTTTTTTCAGGGGTGCTGAAAGTAACTATGCACAAAAATCATCTGATCTTCAGGGAGGATGGGGGTGACAGGAGTATTGCAGAAGATCCATCTCTAACTGCAGAATATACTACAGAGAAGACGGTTGTGAGCATCTCAAGAACAAGTGTACCTGGAGAAACTCATTTGACATGATTATGGAGACAATTGCATGCATCATCTTTGAGCTCACTTGACAGGCCATATAGCACAGATAGGCATAGACGCATAGTATATTGATACAACAGAAGTAGGACGGAAGGTTGCCATTCACCTGGAAGTTGGAGACCTTAAATTGCAGAAGCTTAAAAGCAAATGGGCTATGAAAATGCCAAAAGTCCGAAATGTAAGGAAAATAAATACTATTTGCCGACCATCGATACCACCGACTTTAAGCTTATTACAAATTCATATAATTGTTGATAAGCTACATAACAATGTAGAAAAGAACTGAACTAAGCAAGTCCAAGGATATCCGAAATATGGAAGCAAGGTGACATGCACTAGAAAAGCATTTCTTCGTAACCAGGGACAGGCCATGTTTTATAGTTAGGATAAAAGTATGTTCCTTCCTAAATTGAATTAGTTGTCAGATTAGTTAATATTTATTTTTAATAAATTATTTTATTCTTGCTTAAAGATCTGCAGGGAGTGGCCCAAGTAACAAATAGTTTGGTAAGTCTCTAACCACGAGGTCATGTTTTGTCAATGACAAATTTCATCATTTGTAACAAAAATTATACTAAAACCATGTAGGAACATGGTGATAATATAAGGTCATACAGTAGCAGTTAAAACAGAAAAGCAAACAATTATGCAACTGGAGATAACATATATAGAATTCCCGAAATTCAGAAGTTCTAAGTTCTTGATGCATAGAGACAAAGCATGAGATATGCAGACAATATATTAAAATGACCAATAGTCAAAGAACCTCTTTTTGCTATTACTGAGGAATACCTGTGGGTATAGTGTGACCATTGAAAGTACAAAAGCAAGAATCATTTTTATGACAATGAAAGAAACATTGAGGCTGCAACCATGACCTGACGGATTGAACCAAATGAAGGAGCACTCCAGAGAACTAGAATGGTGTAGTGTAACATAATATTGTCCCATACAAAGCAACATACCTGCAGAGCCAATTCATGGAGCAATAGAAAATGGAAGAATGAATAAAATGTGTTATTCAGGTGGATTTTAAAACTTTGGGTAGTCTATTTTCTAACCATTTCTGCTCATCTTTCTCAACCCATTCCATGTGCGAGTAAAATATAGAAGTATCACCACTTTGGACTAGAAGAAAAAATCCTGAACCAAAATTTGAAAATGTTTCTGTATCCAGACAAAACAAAATAGGACGTGTAAGGAGTGAGGTTGTAGTAGAAGGAGAACAAACATTTACTCGGATCGAACAATTTAAGTAGTAAACAGGGGAATATCAGAATTAGATGTTTGACAAAGAACTATCTTTTTTTTTGAGAAAAAAAAAACAAAGAAGATCAGGGCAAAGTAGGAAAGAAGATCATCATAAAGTATATGACAATTGATTAGGAAAATCAATACACTCCACATAACAAATATGCATAGTTGCATACCAAGAAATTATGCCTAAGGTTAGAATTTAAGCCAAATGAATAATTGTCTTGTGGGAAGAAGCCCCATATTTAATTGGAATGTTTGCTTAAGGAAGTCTTCGAACTCAATGGAGAAATGGAAGTAGAGATAGCATTAACACACTATTTATAAGGATATACTACTCATAAACAGTAGCATTGTTTCTACAAACCAAGGAATAAAGCTAAACATACTAGAAGTAATTTTCTGGTTTTTCAGATCGTATTAAAGTCGATGCCTTCCGAGGAGAATATAAGTCATGTACGTAATCAGAAGATAATGAAAAAGTAGCTCTATTGCATTATAGTTTTAAGCTCTTTTGGGACATGCTGATTTAAAGTCCAAAATATAATAATTGAATTTGATCTGTATGTATTTCTTGCAAATTTTACACCTATAACTTTTCAGTAGATATTATGAAAACATACGTAATGAGATTATAGGTGCCTTCTCCTTAGATCTAAATCAATTTCATTGTTTCAGATTATTTTGCCTAATGAAACACTTCAACCCTCTCACAGAAGATTAACAACTACCAGCAATCTTAATCTTTGATGGCAAAGAAGAACACAAGGTTCTTGCTACCTGACCTAAAACCTAATTGAGCTTTATGGAATATTACAAGTGATCAACTGATTATTATTGTGTCTAATGATAAACCGTATTAAACAGTATATGAAACATGAGCCTCCTTAATACAAACATGTAACTTGTTTTTACTGCTTAAACCTTTTCTACCACAGTGCATTTGATTTTTTCTTTTTGGAGGGCCAGTGAATTGCTTCTTAAAACCAAAATTAGTCTTCATCTTACAAAATCTAATAAATATATACACAAATAGAAAGGACATCTTTGCTCTATGTCCACATTAATACCTCAAGAAGTTGTTTCTCGAGAACAAAGTTGTTGCACTGGCACACATCCTACTCACAAACCATGAGATTTTGAGGTTGATTTTCATCTTGGGACTTTTTGTGCTCATTTATGTTTACATTCCTATTTACCAGGCATGCACATCTCTTCGTAGAAAAAAAATATTTCTCAATTAATTCATAACATAAGAATGACAAAAAGACACACTTTACGCTCGAGTACATCAAAATTGGGTGTGCTAAATGCACAAGTGAGCCACACAGGTTATTACAGAAAATATGATATCGTAAATTATCCATGTGGAACATGAATGCTACATGCAGATTTTTTATTTCATGTTCTGGGCAAGTCAATACTCAATAGTGTATCAAAAAACTATTTGACTGGACGAAACAAAGACAGTAAATATAGAGCAAATTTTCGGTTCTAGTGAGTCAAGATTATCGTCAATGCCAATTGAGAACAAAAACTAATGCACCAAGGTACCAAAAGTAGAAGCAGTTTACCATAGATTGTAATGACTACGTTTGGCAGGAAAAACATGAGAATGATGAGCACTCCCCAAATGACAATTTTTTGCAATCAATTCACCATGATGCCATGAATCTCTCCTTTCACTCTGGTCCTTGACACCAACATCATCAGAGTTAATGTTGCAAAATACAAGAAACTTCCTAAACTGATATGAAGCACAGCATTGGTCTGCCGCCATTCTTTGGATGGTGTATGAGTGAATGTATTTATCCCTGCATGAAAACCGCAAGCGGCAGTTTACACAGAAGCTTCATATAATCAAAATATCCTATTTTAGATATTGATGTTACAAGAAGGAAAAATAACTGTACTTCAGGATGATGATTATTTATTAAAAAGGGGCAAGGAGTTCGCGCACACTATGACTTAAGCCCGCCATGTTGTGCTTTCAAAGAGGAATGCTACACAGGCACTACACCTTCGTTACAATTCCTTTTAGCCATACAAAAAAAAAACTATGAAGAAAGGAGTTCCAAGTCACAGCACTCAGCAAGACAAGTAAAAATTCCATTTTTTAAACATTGTAGATCAATATATAAGGCGTACCGTCATTTAATTTTCGTACTTTCTGATTTCTTACTAACAAGATACGTCGCCTTATTGCTACTACACAATAGAAAGAGCAACAAACCCCAAACAGTCCATGGACTGCCAGGTAAGATCACACATCTCAACCGAAAAAAGAAAAAAAAAAACATCTTTTTAACTTTATTGCCAAAATTTTGCTTATGTTTCACTCTCAGGTGACCGAATTCTATGGTTGTGGACATTCGCTAAATCAATGGTTCCTCTACTATGAATCGTAATGGAACATAGAGTGGCAAAAAAGGAGGAGGAGGAGGAGGAGGAGAGAGAGAGAGAGAGAGAGAGAGAGAGGAATACAGACATGGGATCTTCTCGAGCAGCGGAGCGGCAACCTCATGCAGGATCTAAGAGAGGAAAAAGGAAAGGGCGAAAGAATGGAGCGGTGGACAGAGGCCTTAGGTGCAGCTCGTACAGCACGATGGCGCCTGGATGCCTGAATACTCCGGCGGCGGCGGCGGCGACGAGCGCCATTTCCAGAAATCTCAGGAGTCCAACATTTCTTACGCTGGCTGAAAAATTATTATCCGCGAATGAAACAAGTATTCGAATTATTTTTTAAAATAAACAATTTATTTATTTTCTAACTATTTTGTTAAAAATAATTTATTTATTTTCTAACTATTTTGTTAAAAATAATTTATTTATTTTATAATTTTTAAAAATTAAATCTCACTATAACTATATTTCAAATATCACTGTTATTAAGAATTAGAATAAAATAAAAAAATAATTTTATTTTTTTATTAAACGATCTTTTAGAAGTCATTGAACAGAATATTATTATTTGATTAATAAAAAATAATATTCTACTTATTTAAAATAAAATAATTCAACATAAAATATTTTTTAAGAAAAATTAAATGTTTATGCTATAATTATTCTTTAAGATATCAATTTTATCTCTCGTCATTATTAGAAAAAAGGAAAATAACGTCCAGAAAGCCCGAATGAAGTGAGACGAAGGATAATTAATAAAACTTTTTTTCTCTTTCTATTAATGATAGTGATTAATCAATTATTCACCGAACGTTAAATTCTAATAATGGAAAGTCCAATAGAATGAGAAAAATATTAAATCTTGTTAACAAATGTTATGTTTAGAAAATAATTTGTGACCCCATTTTTTTTACTAAAAACAGAAATGGACATTGGCGAAAAAGTTATTCCAGCTTTTTCTATATATAATACATTAATGTTAATACTTTTAGAAAGGAAAAACTGTCGGATTTATGACATGATTGAATTGAAATTTCTTTTATCCCACTGTTACTTGGTGTACTTATTAGTTACTATACCATTATTTTTTCCTTTTAAATAACACAAACAGCATAATTCAACAATTGTCTCTATTTTCAACTAATAATAATAATAATAATAATAATAATAATAATAATAATAATAATAATAATAATAATAATAATAATAATAATAAGTCCCCTTTGATTGCTAAGTATTTTTCATGAATTAAAATTTTTAATCCATCAGTTACTCTTATAGTTACTCCCATTATTTCAATCCAATGAGAATAATCTTAATTCATTAAAGAGAGCATACTATGCTTTTACTTTTTTTTTCTTGCAAAAATAATGATGTGAACTCACCTAATGAAAAAAAATGTGTATGATTCAAAAATGAAGAATAAGCTTTTAATTTTATATTAAATGATACTGAAACGAGAGTTAGTCACAAAGAATAAAGACTTTATTCGTTGAATTACTTTTTTCACTATATTCTGACATCTAATTGAGAACTTTTAAAATGGCGTCATCTAAATTTCTTATATTATTACGCATATCTTTTACTCCGATACTTCTATATTTTTCTTTAATAATTTTTCTCTCTTAATATAAATAATATATTTTTTCAATGAATGACTTAAGATAATATTTCGATTAAATTTGACTATTTCAATAATCGAACCCGACGACTTAAATACAACTCCGCTGTCCAATTGTCCTCTCAACAAAATTTGGTTATAAATAAATAATATATATCTTTAATAATCAAAATTGTTATTTTTTATGAACAATATTTTAAAGTAAAATAAAATTAAAGAGGAAACGTCCACCCTTCTGCACGTTCGGACAACCTCCCTCGGCCTCATGTAGTGACACCATCCTTTTTAGTTGTTTAAAATGTTTCATAGGTAAATTCGTTATCTAACGTTAATGTTAGTGTATTAATAAAAATGAAATATTTTTTGTCATGCGACTAAAATTTCACATGAAAAACGTATGGGATACGGTGAATTTCAAATTTTATATGGCTTTACTATGGTACCAATTTATCTACCGAAAATAAATGGTACCAATTCTTTAAATTCTTTTACCATTATGCATCATCCGTCTAAAATTCGTGATTAAAGGAGAAATGCATAAGCTAAATTATAGTGTTCTTATATTAAGGGAAAAGATTGAGATAAATGATTTATCCTTTATTTTCTTATTGATATAATTATTCATCTCATAAAATGATTATTTTAGAAATGTTGCTAAACTAGAATCAAGTGATAAATAATATTTTCAGTACTCATAATTTTTCGTGGAAGTTTGGTCTATTATAATCAAACGTCCGAAGCCCCAAACATTTATGATAATAAATGAAAAAAAAATATCAAATACAAAAAAATATCAGAAAAAAGAAATTTATTTCAAAAGATTTATGCATGCAATCAAACAAAATAACAAAAATCTTGGCACTAAAACTTCGCAAAAAAGAAATAGTTATGGTCCATAAAGATTAAAGATTCTGCAATAATTTCTTTTAGAAAGGACTGATCCAAATAGATCACGAAATGTATTTCCAAAATAAATTATAACAGGATATGTTTTGATACATATATCGATAATAAATTCGGAAATATTTTTGTTTTTATTTCTCTTCAATTAAACAGCTAATATTTTCTTAGTGGATCGGATCCGATGGTACACATAAATGATAGTAAGACATGAGAAAAATATAAAAAAAATTAAAGAAACCCTAAACGATCCGTCATCTCCTTTCCCTTCTCATTTCATCTTCCTGCTCTCTTCCTTCCCTCAATCCTTCCTCGCCTTCTCTGGCTACCGCCGGGGAGAGCTCCGACTTCCGCCGCGGTTGCCCGCCGTTTAGCGAGGTCTCTCCTCCACTTCGGTGTACCGGCGCCGGCCCAAGAGGCGACTAGCGAACGAGCACAAGCTCCTCCTCAACGGGTGCGCCGTCCTCCAGGTATTGGCCCTTACCCTTCTTTCCGTCCGTCCGTTGAGAAAAATTGGAAGTTTTTGGCTTCTTCCTTTGGTAGTTTGTTGAACAATTCCCAATGGATTTTGCGAATTTGGACATTCTGGATGTTTGTAGCTTGAATCTAGCTGATGATTGTTCCAAGTAGAATTATATTATGCAGATTTCTTACGCGCATTACAACTGGGAGGGTAAGGAAGAAAGTAGATGAAAAATTCAGCAGTAGTTGATGTATGAAGTGTTCTATGGTTTTTTGTTCTGGATGAGATGATTCTTCTTGATGAGATCATAAGTTCAAATTTCAGGATGTTGGTGGAGTACATAATTGTTATTTGAGTTGAGGGTCTATGAAGATTATTGCATGTCTTAAAGAAAAAAGGTCACTTCCTGGAACATGCAAACATTTTTTCGAGGGGCAAAGGGACGAATAGGAACCTGCAAAAGTTTATATCTCCATTGACATTCAACTATCGTGCACAATGATAAGATATGTGGTTGAAGGACAAAGCTGACCGGAGTTTGCATAGGGTCTTGGTGCTGGTCCAGTTTAGTTACATTAGAATTTGCATTGTCTGATGGCAACTTAGTATTGAAATAAACAGTTTGAATCATGTAGATTGTTTCTTATGCACCTTCCTTAGAGGGAAATATGTTAAATAACGTATGAAAGCATTGCAAAACTGATAATGGAAAAATAATTATAGTGTTTTAACAGTGCCATGGTAGACAATTGGCTTCTCGCATGCTTCCCCTCTAACCAATTATTAGTTAAGGTTTTCGCTTACATGTTTTATAGGGTTGCATTTTATATTGTTTCTTGCAGGAGGTTGATCAAATTGTTGCACCTGGTGAATCAAGGCAATTCAGGAGTTTAACTGAATAGATGGCCGATTGGGGTCAGTCGTCTTCTATTGTTGATTGTTTCTGATCTAAGGCTTCTAAAACCACATGCTTATGATGTGTTAGGATATGAACTCAAGTTATGTTATTCAAAGGTCATTGAAGATTTCTGAGTCCATTTGTTTTGTGTCAACTTTAATTTAGTGAACTTGGATGCAATATGTGCTACATGTTACTGTAGCATTTATTGTGGAAAATTTGTTGTGATGCAAAAAATATATCTCAATTGTTGCATAACTTGCATCGGTTTTGATTAAGCTCAGCTTCTTATTGCTTGTATTATCTAGTCTGCACAACCTTTACCGAGTTCTTGCCAAAGCCTCAATTGTTTATACATTTTTCTTGATCTTTGGTTGATGTAATTCGCTAATGTTCTGACTGGCTTGCAACCAATAAAACATCTTTTAAACCTTCTCCTCGCTCCTTCTGAATATGTAAAAACACTAGGGTTTAAGTCAGTTGATCTATCCAAATGCCTTCTGTTTTCAATCTGACCATGCTCAATCCTGATGAGAGGTGATAATTGGTCGATCCATCTGGGGTGTATAAACGTATGGCCTGCTTGCTCTCTTTTATTAGCCCAGATTATCACATTTTATTTTTTTGAAAAGAATTATCACATTTTATTCTTCTACAGCTTAATCGGTGTTCTCTCCTTGTCCTCTAGATATACCTGCATGTATAGAACACCTTCTTTCGTTTGTGATTATCGGTAACAAGTATTGTAGTTCTGTTGCTGCCTAAAATCTCTGTTCCCTGGAGTGTGTTCGTCCATATACCTTACTACAAGGTGCTTTGCTATTAGTTATTTTCAGTTTTTTTGTATTGAGGTTTTGCATAATTGATTGTTTAAAGAGCAAGTAAACCTAGAACTTTTAGATATTATAACTTTTAACACTAATTTCTTTGAAGAGTATGAATTTTGGCATACTCTAATTTTAAAGATTATGAATCTTCCCTTATCTTTGTCAATGTGGCCGCAATATCTGACTACTCTTTTCAGAGGAAGAAGATTTTGAACCAGCACCACCAGTTATTAAACCTACACAACCAAAGAGCCAATGGGATGATGAAGATGTAGAAGAAGAAGATGTTAAAGAATCTTGGGAAGATGAAGAGGAACCAGAAAAGGTAAAATTATGATAGTGTAGATTCCTTTCATTAACCCTCTCAAGAAAAGGATTCTTGTTTTATATTTTCTTGTTTTGTGTACTCATCTTTTCCTAGTATAATAAAGATGTTATTGTCAGTTTCCCTCTGAGCTGATATATGAGTTGCCATTGTGGATATTCATTGTCATTATCTTTTTCGTTTCTAATGCATTTTGTATTTTAGTTAAAGAATAATAGATATATCATACTTAACTGCATCAAGTAAATCGTGCAAGTTATTGTGTGTTTGGTAATGCACTCTCAAGTGCTTTTCCCCACTAAGCTTGTTTGAGAGAGAAGGTTTTGAAGCATAATATGGCTGGTTTTAGTCAATAGATTGCCTTCATAAGCCAACCTTACTGCTACACTGTTACAACTAAAGATTTGCGTCCCAATGAATGATCTTTTGTAAAGCCTAATGCTATGTCAAACCCACCAGTATGTTTCATTTAATGGTCAAGTGGCTTATAACCTATGAAATCATTGGTCTTGTCAATCGATAAATGGACTGAAAACTGAAATTTTGGAAATTTTCTAGTGTGATAATTGGTCTGCTTTGGTATTGGAACGTAATATTTTAGCAGTATGTTTTTTCCTTTTTGAAGGGAGAAATGATAACTATTCAATGTCAATAGGCATCTGAAATAGAGTAGGTGAAAACAAAGTACACCAGAAAATACATAAAAACATGAAAGGTTCACTTCCTATGCTTCAACAATTCGAAAACTGTTTAAGAAAAAAGTTTTAGTTGTTCCACTGAGTTAATTTTTCGGGGGTTATTCATGTTAGTAGGTGAAGTTCAAGTGTCTTATAACCTCTTTCAAAAAAAAAAGTGTCTTATAACCTATGAAATCATTGGTCTTGTCAATCGACAAATGGACTGAAAACTGAAATTTTGGACATTTTCTAGTGATCAATGGTCTGCTTTGATATTGCAACGTGATGTTTTAGCAGTATTCTTCCTTCTTGAAGGGGGAAATGGTAACTATTCGATATCAATAGGCATCTGAATTAATTAGTGTAGGTGAAAACAACGTACAGCAGAAAATACAAAAAAAACCTCATAAAAAAAGAAAATACATAAAATCATGAATGGTTTACTTCCTTACTTCAACAATTTGGCAACTTGTTAAGAAGAAAAAAAATTATTTGTTCCACTGAGTTAATTTGTCGGGGGGTTAATATTGTAAGTAGGTCAAGGCATTGAAGACTCCTTTGTTTGAACAAATCAAGATACCATGAAAAGCAGAAACCTACATATCATTTGGTTTCACATGAATTATAATTAACAAGTAACTATGTGTGACTAACTTTTTTTCTAGTCATCCTTTTACCTTTCAAAAAATAAAAACATGGATTAAGGTATTGTTGATCTTATCAACACACAAATAGCTGATCACTTTCGTCAATTCACCAGAAGGCGACAACAAAGGGAATGGCAATGGTGCGGAAGTGGAATGCCACGGTTAACACCTAATCAAAGCAACCATTTGATCAGACCTTTCCTTGAAATTGAAGTAACACAAGCTCTCAAGGACCTTAAAAGTGAGGGTGCACCTGGTCCTGACGGGTTCCCTGTTTTCTTTTTTAAGGAATTCTGGCCGGTGGTGGGACCGGAAGTAATAGCCATGATACAAGAATTCGCAACATCTAATCGAGGCTTTGAGAGGTTAAATAAATTTTTTATGTTCCTTATACCAAAGACGGCTGCACCAGAACGGGTGGAAGAGTACCGACCCATTGCCCTATCTAATGCGATATATTTGCTGGTGGCAAGGGTTCTAGCAAATCGACTCCGGG
>LTAE01000411.1:0-67433 GCA_001647135.1 Pontederia paniculata | reverse complement strand
ATTGATGTAAATTCTGCTCGAGATTTCTGGAAATCATTTAGAACTGGGGGCAAAAATCTACAGATGCAGGTGTATGTACAAAGACAACAGCGAGGATGTCCTTTTGCCTTCTTGTGGTCAATCTGGGTACAACGAAATGAATGCATATTCAGGGGAGAAAGAGTCTATGTTGAAAATATTGTTCAAATGGCAAAAAATGCATTGAGCGAGTGGAAGAGGAGTTTCTCTACCTGAAAATCTATGTAATTGCAATTCTTATCATAAATAAATAAAATTTTGGATGGTTACACAGGGTAACCGTCCTTTTCCTTCTCAAAAAAAAAAAAAAAGTAGACGATAACAACTAAATATATAGTAAGTGGAAGCTCATTATGAAATCATCATTAAGAGGAAGGCTTGAGCGCTACATCACATGTTTTAGTGTGTTGACCACCTAATTGGTCCCCAGTCCCCACCTTCAAGCTTATAGAAAAACTAAAAAGATGAAAAAAATAACTTAAAAAAAGGATGAAATAAGAAACCCTAAAGACACATGACTCAGACCCTCAAATTTAGATAGTACACGGTTTTATTTGGAAAGACAACTTTGGGCATTGGCTCGCACGGATTTTTCAAAACACATCACGACTAATTAATGTCATGTTTTCATATATACCCAACATCCCTTCCGCGACTTATCCATTTGGGATTAACCCAAGGTGTGCCAAAATAATCTCTCGAAACATGTTTTCCTTTTTTTCTTAAAGGGATGTTCCAAAGAAGCCAAAGTTTTTCTTCTAGGTGTTGGACTTGGATCGTAGAGCATCCAGAGGGGGGTTCGAATTGGTGTATAATAACTTTTGTAGTGATCAGTTTATATATAAGCAAGCACAACATAGAGCAATCAATTTATAATCATACAACAAGCAAGATAAAGATAGAGAGGGAAACTAGGTGATACATTAAGTTGTTGACGAGATTCGACCCAATTCTTGGCCTACCTACGTCTTGCTTCGATTTATCTAGCCTGAGAACCTCAGAGATCCACTGGAACACCTTCAATATGAATTTGGCCAACGGCTTCCTTAGTACACCAAAATCACTTTTTTCTCACCTTCAATATGAATCCGGCCGAAGGCCTCCTTAGTATACTAAAATCACCTTTTTCTCCGCTCGAGATGTAAAGGCACACATTTCTTACACTTGAGGTCTTAATACAAAAGATAAATGTTTTTCTCTCGTCTTTCTCAACAATTTTCTTTCACAAGATTAAAGTACTTAGAGAGAGTGGAAGAATTGTCTCAATGGTGGCTTAAACTATTTCAAAGCTCAGAATGTTCCCTTGATTCTTTTTCTTCTTAATAGCTCTCCATATTATTTTCTTCAAATGTGTTAGTCGGAGCTTCCAAAAATGTGTTGAATGATTTGAAGTTCTTTGCTTGATTTTCAAATCAGTTCCTTTTATGGGTCTCACTCCCAAATGTGTGTAGCAGATCATAGTTTTCAAACTCTCAAGTTTAACTCTTAAACTCTTATGAGCTTACAAGTTCATGGTCCTAAACAAGTTAACTCAGAGTAAAAACTTAACTTGGAGTAAACTCTAGATTGAATTTGGTAAACTCTTTAAACTCAGATAAATTTTCGAATGAGCTTGGTATACTCGGTGGACACATGAATAAGTTAGAAGTATATGATCTTGAGATTTATCAAGCATTTTTTAAAGTATTATTTGGGAAAAAATAAGATGAAATTAAATAGGAATACCGTTTGTCCCTCATTTGTACATTTATAATAATTTGCTCCTTTAAATAATTATAATCAACGATTAATTCTTTTATGTGTTTGACATGTTTCACTTTGTTTTAGAATAAGACAAATTATTGACAATCTTTTTTACATGTGATTTCACTCTTCTTTCTTAAAATGATGCCTATTTAATAGTTAAATTTCTATCTTATGTCATTGATAGTGAGAATTTAATAAGTAATTCATTATCTTTCTTAATTTCTTTCAAATGATATCTGTTTATTATATGTAAATAATAATAAGATGAATATTATTATATTTTACTCATAAAAATCTTTCTTTCTTCAAATTATTAATCAAATATTTGAAATACCATATTATTCATCTTATTTTTATCAACACATAAAATAACTGATATATTAATCATTTTAAATTTAAATATCTTGTTCTTAAGTTTATGAGTCGAGTTTATTAGGTGTAAAACGAGTGTACATGAACTCTCGAGTTTAAAAACTTTGCACTAGATATTTCATGTTGTAGCTGTTGAACTTTTCAATATTTAGGTTGCCTACATATGTTCATTTTCACTATCATCAATTGGACATCCAGTTGGTGTCCGGTTGAGGTTGATACCAAGTTTCCTAATTCTGATGATGGCAGATGTCCGATTGAAGTTGTCTCAATGCTTCAAATTTATTCTAGTAGTTGGATGCCTGTTTGGGAGTTGACTGAGCGTCCAATTGAAGTTATCCCAATACTTAAAATTTATAATTTCAGTCGGATGTCTGGTTGAGAGCTGACTGAGCATCCAGTTGACATCAACTTAGTTAAGTTGCGATGTTCACTATCGAGCATCCTGTTAGTGTCGATTGAGCATCTAGTTGACTATATTGATGAAAAAATTTACCTTCCAACATATCGTTCCTCAATATACACTATTTTTAACCACCAATCGCACTGTCTCCTTTTTAGTTTGTAATCATCAAAAATATTGGATGCAGACCTTTGGGGTCAGCACTAGGTTTCCAAAGTGTGCTCTGTCACACCCATGTTCTTTTACATCGTGTGAATGAATTTATACAATTTCTTATTTTCTTTATATTATTATAAAATATGCCTTTTCTCAAAAAAGGATATTTTGTGGATATCTTTGATGCAGCCATCTAAGCCAACAGAAGTATCGAAAGTTCCTGAAACTAAGTCTGGTGGTAAAGTTGCTGGAAAGAAAGGAAAAACATCTGAAACAAATGCAGCATTAAATAAAGTGGACAATGAAGTTCTAGCAGATCCTATAGCAGAGAAACTTCGCCAACAGAGGTTTGAATGGAAACTTGTTTTATTTTCTACTTAAAGGCTAAATACAGAAGCAGAATGTCTGATGAATAATTATGTTAAAATTTATGCTAACCTCTCCTTGCTGCCTTTTCTTGGGTTGTTTGATTAATCGAACATGTAATAGACTTGTTGAAGAGGCGGATTATAAATCAACTGCTGAACTGTTTGCTAAGAAAGGTGATGAAAAGTCCTTGGATAACTTTATTCCCAAGTCAGAGAGTGATTTCGTGGAGTATGCAGAGCTCCTTTCACATAAAATTCGGCCTTATGAGGTAAAATTCGGCCTTATGAGGTTTGTTTTCCTAAATGTAAATTCTGCAGCTAATGCCAGATCCTCATCTTCTTGGTGCTGACCTCTTTTTTTCTTGTGTACCAGAAAAGCTATCATTACATTGGCCTTCTCAAAGATATAATGAGGCATGCTATGACGTCATTAAAAGCTGCAGATGCAAAAGAAGTAGCTACTACAGTTTCCGCTATTGCTAATGAAAAACTCAAAGCCGAGAAGGAAGCTAATGCAGGCAAGAAGAAGACAGGTAAAGGTTCTTACTTAACATGATTTAGATTATGGTTTCTGCTACTTCATCTGGAGGTTTATCAATTGGAGATTCTCTTTACTCCTGCAGCTGCAAAGAAGAAACAGCTCCATGTTGATAGGGAGGATGATTTGTCTGCTGCTGCTGGTGGCTATAATGATGTGGATGATTACGACTTCATGTGATATGTGATTGTTTTAGTTACTGTCTGGATTGGGACCATCATGTCTGCTAGTGTTAAGAACAATGAATTATGCAGGGGATATGCAGTCTCCGGCCCCATGGTTGTGTGATATGGAGTCCAAGTTCCTTAGGGGCCATTTTTCGGTTATACCTAAATCATGTTGAGTTTCTTTTCATTTCTTCCTATGCATGGTCGTTGTGATTGTACGAAACAAAGCGTTTCTTGTGAAACGTCACGAGAGATTCAATTTTTACATGCACAAATTACTCTTCGGAATGTTATGGTTGTAAACTATTCATTTACACTCAATTTTGTATGGATAAGGTGTTGAACACTTTTGTTGCTTGCAGGCAAGAATTCTTGTGGACAAGAGGGCTCACTGTCTTGTATTATTCATCGACTTATTTTCTTTGGTTAAAATGTTATTCATCAACGATTATTCAATTTTCACGCATTACGTGAATGATCACTAAACTTAGTCATCTAACTTAAAAACCTTTTCACTTATGTGGGTCACAAAAGTTATCTATCTCCAAGTCAATTCATGCTATTATAACATATTTTCTCTTTCTTTCGTGGCAATAAATAATATTTTTCTCTTTTAACTGCAAAAAAAATAATTTTCTTTCCAACCCGTTTACTATTATTGCTAATTTTTTATTTCCAGAACCATTATTGTCCTTATTTCGCGATTTTTATTTGTAGTCTTCATTTCGTTGTTCGTCCTCCTTTGTCGAATTTCACTTTTGTTGGTCTTTGCTCATATTGTTACCACTCAAATCCTCTCTTCTCGTTGGCCGCTTGTCATCGTCAATCATCATTGGACATCCACAATTGAAATTTCTCGCTGATGAAGGCTTTTTTCGACGTTAGTATGTTCCATTATACACTAAAATCGAACGGTAATCCTAAACGGTGACTTTTCTTTTAATCTCATATTTTGTTACCTGAATGTATCTAATGTGCCCATAGCGTACCTAGATTTTGATATTTTATTTTGATGTACACGTATGATAATGTACATGTCCCTAGTTCCAATTCATCTCAATAATAGTAGTTGTTAATTTTTGTGCCTTCAATTATTGTTGGTTGATTGGAAATAATTTACTCTATAGAAAATGAGCGACCCTTCACATAGTGGATCATATCTCCTATTATTGTAGAGTTGTTGTCTTTTTCTAAACCCTAATAGTGATTCATACGTTATACAAATATTTGCAATCTAGTTGTTACCTTTTATTTCTTTTGCAATTTGATAAAATTCCAAATGTTCCGCACATAGTTATTTTATTTTGATATGTCCCTTGACAGTGTACATGTCATTAGCTCTAATTTATCTATAGAATAGTTGTTAATTTTTGTGTCGTTTATTGTTATTGGATGATTGAAACATTTTACTCTAGCAAAAATGAGCAATCATGCACATAATGGACCTTCAATACACAAATATGGGTAATTTGTAATATTTCTTTTTTGTAAATACCTTATTTATTTCTATTTTAATTATTAATATTTGTTTTTTTAACTTTTGTTAAAACCTGATTTATTCAATCTACACATCCATTTCAATGGAGTGAAAGGATAATATGGCTATCATAATGCTGAGGTAGAAACATTTTAAAATTAAGATATGATCTTATGTCCCTTTTTTAAATTGAACACATGATGGAGGCTACGATGTAGAAAGGCTTGTCACTTATATGTGGGTAAAACTAGGAAAATATAGGATGACATGACTTAAGACTTTAAACAATGATAACTCTACATTAGAGATGTGTGTTGATGCATCTAAGAATTGAGCATATTGACTTGTATGTATGGCACATGAACAAGAGATATTTGAAAAAAAAATGTACCCTCACCTACGCACATCAACACACATGAAGGTTGGGATTGTCATCGAAGAAATAATGGAGGAGAATAGAGGTGCTACTGCTACCACAACAAGTGCTCCAACCATGCATAGTAGGATGATTAGAAACAGAATATGACATCTTTACTTCAAAATAGGATTGTTGATCTTGGAACTATTGCGAAGATGTTGATTCAATCCATGATGAAAATTACAATATTGTGGACGGTGATGATAATTTACAGGGGACAATGAAGAATGTGAGACATAATTATTATGCTGATGAAAAGTTAGGAGATAGTGTGTTGGATGATGATGATGATAAATTCAGGGGCTAGATTTGTCAAATTTTGTAATGACACAACTAGATTTTGGAGAGACATTCTGGTGAAGAGAGGTCAAATTGTGTAGGGTCACAAATAAGTTTTGAAGAGACACATTCTAGTGAAGAGAGGTCATATTGTGCAAGGACACAACATAGGTTTGGAGAGACATATTCTAGCGAAGAGAGGTCAGATTGTGCAAGGACACAATCAGATTATGCAAGTAGACAACCAGATTATGCAAGTACACAACCAACTTTTGCATAGACATACGGTTGGGATGATTCTTGTGTCATCTCTCAAGCAAACAATTGTTAACAAGATTAAGAGTATATAGGATAAGAAGACTTTTATTCAACTCCTAATACAAATGATAGAGGGGAGAAGAGCCCTAGAGCACATGTTCTAGTGCTCATAGAGATAAGCAGGATCTAAGTTTGAGATTGATATGATTTTATGGATAAGTGAGTTTATTGAGGCTTGTAAAGTGCATAGGATAAAAAAACAAATACCAAGTGCATTTTTCATGGAATTACAAGAATAGGATGTTTGCATTGTGTTTAAATAAATATGGATGGAGGGCGATGACTTCTCCAAGATCAAGTCAAGAGAGAAACTTTTTATACCATCAATAGAATGGCAACTTGGAAAACCAAAGATTATGCTTTGAAAAAAAATCTATGGTGATGGTGCTGAGTAGTATAAGCTATTGTATAGATATCAGGCTGAGTTGTTGAAAGCAAATTTGAGAAGTGCAATAGTTTGTGTTTTTTAAGACTCATAGTGGGAGGAATATACTTTTGTTTAAAGGAATTGTCTAATGATTTTAAAAGTGGTTGCAAGACATTTTTTATTTTTGGATAGTGTTTTTTGAAAGGTGATTATGATGGACAGTTGCTAACAGTCATAAGCATTGATGCCAATGATTGTATATTTTCATTGACTTATGCTTATGTTGAGAATGAGAGCAACACCACTTGGACTCGATTTATAGAAAGTGTAAGGGATGATCTGTAGCTCAACAATGGAAGGGAATGGACCTTCATGAGTTATAGATAGAAGCTATGTATGTGACGGGTGCTCAACTATATACATTTCAGTTTCAACTATTTTTTTTTTATTTTTATATTTCACTTTTATTTGCATGTGCAAGATTTGGTGAATAGTGTAAGAAATTTCTATCCATAATCAAAACACAAAATATGTGTGAGACACTTGTGGAGGAATTTTAGGGATAAGGGTTCAAACACCAGGAGTTGAAAGAGTTGTTGTAGGACATTACTTGGGCTACAATCCTAAAGAGGTTGCAATTTTATTTAGATGAATTATAAAATAAATCTCCCAAGGCTACATAATGGGTTTGAGAGAGGGGATGCACTAGTTAGAATAGGGCACACTTGTTAGAAGTTGCAAAATGTGATATATTACTGAATAATTTATCAGTGTATTTCAACATATTTTGGATGATAAGAACAAGCCCATCATAACAATGGAAATCATTTATGACAAGGTTGTGAAAAAAGAAAGCTACAGAAGAAGAATGTTGACATCTTCTTTTAAATATCAGCGACAAGTTGGAAGATTTAAAGGAATGATCAATTATGTGAGAACATATGTATTCATGTGGTCCAAAAGTGCAAGTTAATTTTGAAGGCACACATTATGTTGTAAATATGTCTGAGAGAAGATGCAATTGCAGAAGATGACAATAAACAAGAATTCTTCATGTAAATGCTATTGTTAGCAAATGCGGAAACAATGAGAATTCCTACCTATATGTGGACAAATATTACTGGAATGAAACTTATTTAAAAAATTAAGATCATATAATAGCACTATTGGATGGGAGAGATCAATGGCCTACAATTGATGAACTCACTCCTATAAATTCACCTCCATTTGTGAACAAATAAATAGGAAGGAAGCACAAAAGAAAGAATAAAAGAAGTTGAAGAATTGGAGAAGGCAACTATTGCTAAGGGTAAACTGAGTAGAAAAGAAAGAGTTCAAAATAAAATGTAGCGAACGTGAAATGGTTGGACATGGTAAGATATATCATGTAAGTAATTAGGTGTATCTGTGCATTTTTTTTCTTTTATACACATGCTAATTACAACTTAAATTATTTGCAAACAAAAAAAGTGAACGTCGACCAGCTTCACATGGTTCAAAAGAACCTTCTACTTACAAACTCAATATTCTAATATTACCAAACAATATAATAGAAAGAAGAATGATGTTCATATCAATCAACTTCTTAATATAATGCTACAAAAAATTCTCAATCAAATGTTACTAAATCTAGACCATATCAACCAATTGAACAGCATAATAAGAAGAAAAGAAAGATCGACATAACTAATGAGATTATTGTTTGCTTTTCCTTTATTTACCAATATCAATGAGGTCATTTTCTGATTTCCATTTTGCATATTGTAGGCTTCGACATCTCAACCAACTTAGCAATCACAAATCAGTAAACAGAAAAGGAAGAAGAAGACTGAAAGCAAGAGATAAGATTAAGTCGAAAATATTTTATTTTAAGGACAATTTGATAAACTATGGATATGAACTTGTGTGTTGTGTAATTCTATGGCATGATCATTTTGTGTAACATGTTATGTTGGATATGAACTTGTGTGTTGTGTAAACTTGTAACTTTGTGGCATGAATGTGTAACTCTTTGACATGATTAATCTCGATATGAACATTTTGTGCAGCCGATGATGCTATTTATAGTGGGAGAAATTATTTTGTGATTTGTACTCTTACTTTATTGTTATAATTTTATAATTTCATATCGAACATTTTAGAAATTCTTTTACGTCTAAAGAAGTCTAATAAAATTGATGATCATGTTATTTCACATCTAAAGATGTTTGTTGACCTTCTCTTATAGCCAAACGATGTTCGATGTCTGCAAAGCTAAGATGACAAAGTTAGATAATCAAAACTATATAGTTCATGAAATCCAATGACTATATCTTTACATTAAGAAAAGTCTGATGATCATAGCTTTACAGGTGAAAAAAAGGATGACCATACGTATAACAAAACAGAGATTAAGTGACCTTACCTGAAAAGAGTGGAAGTTGAATGATCATCTATGTAATTTACTTTATTGAAAAAATTGGGAACTTTTCTCCAACTAGTACTAGTAAAGATAGATGATCGCGTTATTTCACATCTAACAAAGTCTGATGACCTTAATTTAAATTGATACAAAGTTCGATTGGAATCATTTTACAAATGAAGAAGTATGGTGACCATCGCTCTACATAAATAAAGTTCAATGACCATGTTATTACAAGACAAAAGTTTGATGACCTAAGCTTTTAAAATTCAGTGATCTTCCTTTTATCTATTTCTTCCATTGTCATTCATTTTTCTCTCCGTTTTAACTTTTTTTTTTCATTTGCTTGATTAAAATTTCATTATTTTGAAATGGATTTTAGTAATAGGTATTATTCATTTTATTTATAGTCTGGCAACGGGAGAAATTTCCCTGACTACATTTAGTTTAGAGCTCCATCCT
This sequence comes from Pontederia paniculata, assembly GCA_001647135.1. Classification (NCBI taxonomy): domain Eukaryota; kingdom Viridiplantae; phylum Streptophyta; class Magnoliopsida; order Commelinales; family Pontederiaceae; genus Pontederia; species Pontederia paniculata. The sequence continues at coordinate 57,943 of LTAE01000411.1, read as the reverse complement.
CCTCTCGATCACTCGAGTACAGCAACTTGTATAGCGTTGGATACGAGGGAAGCACTCTCAGGTGCCATCTTTCCATCAACACAGCTTACAATCTCGTCGCCTGCAGCGACCATGTTCTTTGCTCCGTTCTCCGAAGCAGCAACCACAACCATTGTTGCAGCATCCTTCTTGTCATACGTTTCCATCCTCCCAGTATTCTTGATCTCCATTAATAATGATGCGACGTGGTTCATCTCTTCTTCCTTGAAGACCTGATCGCCCATCTGCTGCGCGCCCAAGCCGCTCAGGAAGCTCCCGACCATGGCGATGCTCGGTCCTCCCACTTCCTGGTCCCATAACTTCTCTTCGTGGATGTCGACGCGCTCCTGCCTTCGATTCAGGAAGAACTTGGTGGCGTCGATGCGGCGAACCCCCCAGTTCATCGTGCAGAAACGCTGGATCTTGAGCAGCTGGCAATAAATCAGCTTGCATGTATTCAGCTTGATCATGTCGATCGCCGCTGCTAGGACACGCGCCTTCGTCTGCTCGTCGGCGACCTCCGCCGCCTCAAGCCGGAAGTACTCGTCCAGTTCCGGCACCCCGATGGACCTGCGGATGCCCCTGGTGTAGTCCGCGTCACTGATCTGGAACAGGCGCCGCGCCTCCTCCACCAGCCCCCGCTCCACCATCTTGTCCACCCGCTCTGCCACGAAGTCCTGGTGCACTGCCATGTCCACGTCCACCCACAGAAAGTAGCAGTCGTAGCGGGCGCGGAACTCGCCCCCGTTGCCCTCCACCAGTTCTTCGATGTAGGAGTTGGAGCCCCCCGCGACGATGGGGACGCGCCCGCGTCCGATGACGGACTCCACCGCCTTCATGGCCTCCCGGCGAAAGTCGGCGGCGGTGAAGTCGGCTTCGGGGTGCACGCCCCCGAGGAGGTGGTGAGGCACGCCGTCGCATTCCTCGTCGGTCACCTTGTTGGTGATCACTTCGAGGCCGTCGTAGATCTGCATTTTGTCGGAGTTGATTACCTCGCCATGGAAGTGCTTCGCGAGGGTGATTGAGAGCTTCGACTTCCCGCTCCCGGTTGCGCCGAGGATGAACACGACCTTATCCTTGTGGCTCCGGATGCTGCTGAGGGAATCCATGGCAACAGTTGACTGGTACGTATTGATGGTGCCCTGCATGCATGCATGGGAGATCAAACAGGAAAACATAATTAGATGGGAGTCTCACAGTAATCACTCTGTGCATGCTACTATGTGCATTGCACACAGAGAGATAGAGATAGATATAAGGGAGAGGGAGAGAGGGAGAGAGAGAGAGAGAGAGAGAGAGAGAGAGAGAGGATCTTGCCGTCGATAGAAATTAAGTTCTTCCTTGTTGGTAGAGAAATTAGCGCCGGAGAAGAGGGACTCCAGTCCTTGGGAAGAACAAGCAGGCTTGGTCATTTTATGGCTTACCGGATTCACGTACCTACAAAATGTAATTAATGGAGTGGATTAGTAAAGATGAAAGATATTAATTACACGAGGTTAAAATGCAGGTAATTAAACGACAAATCACGCATTTGACTTTTTTTTATATTAACGTACACTTATCTGCTATTTTTTTTTAGATTATTGTATTCATGTATTTGCATGCGTTGAAGAATTGAAGATATACAATTTTATGTAACAGAAAGAAATATCTAAAATTTTCAGTATAAATATATTTTATATAAGAAATAAGTTCCATTCGTACAAGTTTAAATTTTGATTAAATTTCATTAGTTCTTATTATTTTATATATATGTGTGAGTTGCTCAGTTTTAAAATCTTAATATCAGTTCTATTTACTTCTTTTATTTTTTAATTTTTTTATATTATGAAAATTTCAGCAACTTTCAAAACCCATCCAAAGAAATGGACAAACTCCACCTACCGTATTCAATTTTTTGGGGTCATAATTCATAATTTTTTAATACATATTGTTTGGGATCAAATATGATTTTTTTTTTAAAATAGCATATACGTCTAACCAATAAGAGATTTGACAGTGAGTAAGCAAATGGAATGGCCACCTTCACAAGAAGATTTACAGCCATTTTTTTTTAAATAACCTTGATCAAAGGTACTCTATTTGGAAAGATAAATTATATCTTTCTGAAATTTATGCTAATAATCCTCATAATATTCACATTATCAAATTATTTTAAAATTTTGGGCATGCAACTGTGAGGTATTTATGAAATTTTTTAGGAGGTCTTGTTCGAAAATAAGCTTATCACAATTTCTTCTTGATAAAGTTTGTTTAGAGCATTTAGATAGTGAAACTATATTAAAAAATTGACAAGAACTAGTAGTTTCGAATTTATTTTTTAGAGTCATCAATTTTGATCATGCTTTATATTTTTCGCTCATGCTTGAAATATCGAATTAATCGGGTGCCAGTAGTGATCGAAAAAAATTCCCCTTGATTGATTTACGTAGCATATCTATTTTGTGATTAGCATATCTATTTTGTGATTGTAGCCCAATTATTTCTATGTACATAGATGTAAATCTCAAAGAAAAAATAAGCATGCACTTCATAAGTGTTTACAACTCTAGAAAAAAAGCTAATTTACTTTTCCTCCCCTAAATCCTGTAAACTTTAATATTATCCAGGCCTTCCAAATATTTTAACCTAATCACAAATACCTAAAATTTGTTTGTATTTTATCCTTTTACCCTTATTTGATGTTAACTATTTAATTTAAAAAATATTAAACTTTAAAACTTAAATGTGACCCTTACTAAGATGAGATGAGAGGTGGGTCCTATATGTATTTTTTAATAAAATAGATAAATAAAATGGTAAATTAAAATAGATACATAAGAGGATATTTCCTTTAACACCTCTTGAATTATATTTTTTTTTCATGTTTGACCCTAAGCTATAAGTTTAACTTATTTTTTAAAAAAGTATAAAATATCAAAGTTACCCTTACTCTTTTATTACAGTAGAAATAAAAAATAATCGATGCAAGTAATTTTTAATTTTTTTAATAATAATAAATATTGTGCTCATATTATTATTTTATCCCTTTTAATATTTCATATATTAATGAAGTAAGAATATAATTTACTTTTCATAATTATTAAGCAATTAAGAATTATTTTCTCTAACACCTCTGCACTATAATTTTTTCACAATTACTCCTGAACTATAAATTTATAAATTTCTCTCTCAATTTATGCCAATTTGACACTATTTAACACTTGCTCTTTCATTAAGTTCCATCCAAAATTCTACTAGTTATTTTTTAACAATTATCAAAAGTCAAGTATACCCTTAATTCTTTAATATATGAAAAAATATTAAAATGCACAAAAAAAGATAGCACCCAAAGCACAATATTTTAATTTTTAAAAATTACTATAGAAATAATTTTACTCGTATTGATAAATTTTTATTTTTAAAATAGTTATGTTGTAATAAGAGAGTAAGAGTAAAACTAACATTTCATAATTATTAAAAATTCAAGGTCACCAAATTTTGGATAAACTTAATGTGAGTACCTTAGTGTCAAATCAAGATAAGTCTAGAGATTAAACTTCATAAATTTATAGTTAAGGACTAGATGCGAAAAAAATTATAATTCAAGAGGTGTTAGAGAAAATAATTCAAAATTTAATTATAAAATTTTTGCATGGTGTGTGATAAGTGAATCTAAATGTCAAATTGATATAAGTTTAAGAGTCAAAATTTATAAATTTATAGTTTAGAATTAAATGAAAAAAGAACTAGTAGCAAAACAAAAAGAGAGGGCTCTTTTATGTAACATGATAAGCATATTTTGCTTCATAATGATACTCTTTCACAGTGGTTTCAAGTGAAGGTCGGGTTCACAATTCTGGTATAGACTTTGATTTATGAGTACACCAAATACTAGTGGCTAAAGATTGTCAAAGGTGTTTAGCGTCCTGGATTGCATGTATTTCCAACTACACCGAAGAGATGATTGATTGTGTATATATATTTATTCACAAAAGGACAGTTCCAATAAAAAAAGAAGAAAAGATAACTAGAAATAAAAAATACACAAGTCTTATGGATGATGAGAATCAAACTTAGGTTTACAATTAAAAGATATGTCCCTGCACTGTTTCAAATGCATGTGTGTTTTTAGTAATCTAGTAAACTGATAAATTTTAATTGATTTTACAAATGATGTAACTAAAAAATCAATAGGCCCTTGCCATAGAGAAACAAGTATTTGTTGCAACTTGTTGATTGGAAGTTGGGAGGTTTCATAGTGTATGGATATCCATGTTTTCATCCACCTTGTTTGATCATAGAACAAATGAATTCATGAATTTATCGGGGATAATTGGTTACCACATGTCAATGGTCGGATGTTTCGTCAAATACAAACTTTTACGTAAGAAACAATTGACTATCATGACATATGCATCAAAACAACGAAAGAGGCTGCTACCATTGGCAAATGAACTCATGAATCTATTGAGGGAAACAAACTTTTGAATAACTTTTAGGTATGTCGACAATTGGCAATCATAACGGATGGACAAAACGAAAGAGTCTGTCCTATGGGCGATAATACAAAGAAATGCATGTGTCTTCAAGGCAAGCTTGCTCGTGGACAACATCATGCATCATGAGATAAAATATGATAAAACTATGGGTGGATGATTAAGGAATGTTTCAAGTATGATTTTTGTATAAAATTGCCTTTTGTTTTCGTTGTAACATTATTATCTCTTCTACAATAAAATGTTAAACTTTCATGAAACTATCGGGGATAATTGGTTACCACGTGTCGATGGCTTCATGTTTCCTTAAATACAAACTTGTTGGTACGTCAGGAGACAATTGACAATCATGACGTATGGACAAAATGAAATAGACTAGTGTCATTGGATGTCTTAAGGACGATCTTATTACAAGAAATGCATGTGTCTTCAAGGAAACCCTCCTATGTGGACAACATGTCAAACTTATGGGTGAGTGATTAAGGAATGTTTGGAGAGTGAATTTTGTACAAAATTGCCTTTTTTTGTTAATTGTAACATTATTATCTCTTGTTCAATAAATTCAAGATGTCCATAAACTAACAAATTCATGAATCTCTTGCGGATAATTGATTACCACGCGTCAATAATTGGACATTTCCTCAAATACAAACTTTAAGTATGTCAGAAGACAATTGCTAATCATGACTTATGACAAGAGGAAAGAGGCTACCGCCATTGGCCGACGAAAATTACTCCTAATAAGATCGCCCATAGGACAACCAATGGTACTAGCCTCTTTCTTTTTGTCCATCTGTCATGACTAGCAATTATCAACATACCTAAAAGTCATTCAAAAGTTTGTATTCCCCAATAGATTCATAAATTCATTATTTTATTGAAGAAGACACCCACATGCATTTTGTAATAAGATCACTGATATGGTGAATAAATTTAGTCAACTACCCTTTAACTCTAGTGTCCTCTAACTTTAATTTGTAACCGAAATACCCTTCAATTTTGAATTTGTAATTAAATTATCTCTTTACCTATATTATTATTTATATCATCTCATTTTTTTGACATTTTAGAAAAATATGTATTTTCATGTCGCATTATTGTATACTAATTTTAAGTAAATGTGCGACCACGATTGATACGAATTTAACTATTATATAATTGAATTCGATAAAAAAACTTGATTTAACTTCCAAGAGCTAAATTGTATCAATAGACTCAAATCGCTATTGATCAAAATACTTATGGAATAAGATGTCTAGACGATTAGCACCTTGGCTAATCGTCCTTTTTCCTTTTAAAAAAAATAGACCCAAATCACTAAAAAAAATAAAATTCAACTCAATGCAAACTTAGATAAATTCAATCGATTTAAATACTTATTTTTTGCATTTTTGGATTTGATCTTCAAAATTTCTATTGCAAATACGATCAAGAATAAGTACTTTTATTTTAAACCATCAATATAAGAATATCAATAGTTTAATATATATTTTGAACTAAATTATTGCTATAATTTGATATTATTGATAAGTAATTCATAGTTTGAAGGTTTAAATATTTTGGAAATTTAATTGATTCTAAATTAATTCTATATTTAATTTTTATTTTGTTATACCAAGATTTTAATTATATTTTTTTCTAAATTTAAAGTCTTTATCATACTAGCATATTATAATATGATATGGAAATATATAATTTTTAAAATATAAAAAAATGATATGACATAAATATTAGCATAGGTGATTTTCTATAACAGGTTTATCTTACAAATAAAAAATTGAGTGTATATTTGAGCTAATGCTAAAGTTGAAGACTAGTTCATAAAAAAATACTCAATTCTGCATGCATGTTCAAGGAAGGCTCGCCGACAACAACATGCATCATGCGATAAAATATGACAAAATCGTGGGTGGGTGATTAATGAATGTTTCCAATGTGATTTTTGTACAAAATTGCCTTTTCTTTTCATTGCATAATTGTGATCTCTTCTTCAATAAAAACAAGATGTCTATAAGTTAATGAATTCATGAATCTATTGGGGATAATAAGTTACCACAGGTCAATGACACATGTCAATGGCTGGATATTTCCTCAAATACAAACTTTCAAATAGACAATAGTCAATCATGTCGTATTAACGAAACGAAAGAGATCAGTGCCATTGGTTGTCCTATGGACGATCTTATTACAAAGAAATGCATGCATTTTCATGGGAGCTTTGTTACATGAATAACATTTGACAAATTTGTGGGCGAGTGATTAAGGAATGCTTGGAGTGTGAATTTTGTAATACAAACTTTTATGATGTGTTTGGATTAAGGGTAATGAAGGGGAGGTTAAAATTTAACCTTGTTTAAATAATAAATTTTTAAAAGGTGAAGTTAAAAGTTAACCTCCTTTCTTTTTGTAACTAACTAAAAATTATTACTCCCAAATTGGATTTGAATGGATTTACCCTCCATTCTCTTCCCTCCCATTACCTATCTCTCCCCTCCTTTCCCTTCCCTTCTATCAAAAGATACCCTTAGATGACCTTTCAATACGACACGAGACAATTGACAATCATATGGACAAAAAAAAAGAGGCTGCTACCATTGGTTGTCCTATGAACCATCAGATTACGAAAGAAAAGCATGCGTCTTCAAGGGAGCCTAGCTACATCATGGATAAATATGGTAAAATTGTGGGCCGGTGATTACGAAACGTTCTGAGTGTTTTTACAAATTGCCTTTCGCCTTTTAGTTGTAACGTTATTATCACTTTTTCAATAAAATAAGATGTCTGTAAAAAATGGTAGACATTATTTTAATTCTCTATAAAAAAAATATTTTGTTATCTATCTATCTATCTCCACCATTTAAATTGATCAGTTGACAGCAATAAGTTTTAATGGATCATGAAAGTCATCATTCCATTTATTAATTTGATTTCTTAATATCATAAATTTTAATGACCTATGAAATTATTTGATTGTCTAATTTAAGTTTAATTATATTTTTTATCATACACTTTGATGACTTTTGACCGTAATTAGAATTAGATATATTTAACTATACCTATCTATATTAAATATTAAAAACATAGCAGCTCTTTTATATTTTTTTGTCTGTGTTTCTATTCTCTCTTTATCTCATCCTAAAATAGAGATTTTTTATGATGAAGTTACTTCATTAGTGAAATTAATGAACTCTTGCACCTTATAGCTTCTATGGTGTTGAAGAATCTCAAAATAAAAAAACCTTATGGATATTAACTATTACAATTATGCATAACAGAAAGTTGACAAATTAAATCATATAATGGAAGTTCGAAAATTAAATCATCCCGACGAAGGTCGAAAATAAGCTAAGAGATAAAAAAAAGTATATTGTGTATGCTAAGAGACAAATTGATAAACCCAAATCGTAAGTTCGAACAGTGACTAATTATACAATAATAATTTAATGTGAAAAAGTATATAATTAAAATGATGCAACAAGATAAAGAGATGGTGGGGCATTTTCACCCACTGGCTCGTAAGGGGCAGGGACAAATACCTCTACTCGGTCTAACAATCCAAGAGCTCTCACGGTAATTGGATAGCTGGAAACTGGCCTGGTACGGGCTTATATGGGACAGGAAGCCAGAAGAAATCCAAGAAAGAATGAAAGGGGCGGAGTGAAGTTCAACATGGAACTTCCGCCCCAGGGCGAGAGGCTCATCTCTAGAGATGGCTGGCCAGGAGAAGAAATTCGATTAACATAGGCTTAGATGTGCCACGCTTTGCGATGCTTGTGTTGACAACTTTTGAATGTGCTCATGATGAAGGGCGATGAAGATATGAACATGAAGTTAATTACCTTCCTCCACTAAAACCTTGATTCAGCCACTCATAACAGCACCTGAACACAAAGATGAGATCATGTCTTTACTCCTGCTAAAATGTTCTCCGTTGAAATGTTTTTCGTTAAAAAATGATGTGTTTATTCTTTGATTTATTTTTCTCAGTTAAGCATAATTATCTACTTGATTTATGGCAAATAATTTTCATTCTGGTAATTAAATAGTCTACTTATATAATACGTATCGTATGAGATACCTATATGAACAAAGATAATTAAGCCTTCAATGATCACCAAAAAGAATGAAAAGAAAAAAGTGATTCTTTTGGATGTTAAACAAAGAAGAAGGAATTAACCACATGCATAGAAAATCTAAAAAATTAAAGTGAGCCTGAAATGTTTGCTTTTATCCTATCCTGACTACTTGAAAATCATTTATTACATAGTAGATGGCTGCTCTAAATGAAAGAAAATTAAAACTTAGGAAGAACTCAGCTCACTATAGATATCAAAACAGATTAGGATGCAAAATATGAGAAATAAAATTTTATAGAAAAGAACAAATAAAAACTTACAAATTAACACATAGCAGCAAACCACGTTATATATTAAGTGATATACCTGGAAAAGAAATCAAATTCTAAATATCCATTCGCAACTAACTTTAAGACGTAGCAAATGTAAACACTTAATACCAAAAATATGTGACTAGGACTTTTTTTAATTTTTGCTGCATAATATAATGCTTTCACATTCAAATTGTCCATAATCAATTTATTTTATGTAATTTCTTTTAAGGGAGAATATATTTATCAAGATAAATACAACTGATTACTGTTCCAGCTTAAACACTATAATGGCTTCTAGATCCCTTTCCCCAATTGAAACTATGATGAGATTGCAAGCCTCAAATTATGTCCAACATTATGTCTGCAGTATCTTAAAATATGATAAAATTGTGGGTGGGTGATTAAGGAATGTTTGGAGTATGATTTTTGTACAAAATTGTCTTTTGTTTTCATTGTAACATTATTGTTGTTTCTTCATTAAAACATTAAACTCACGAATTCATGAATCTATTGGGGATACTTGGTTACTAAATGTCGACGATTTGATGTTCCTCAAATACAAGCTTGTAGCTATATGAGGAGACAATTCATGACGCATGGACAAAATGAAATAGACTAGTTCCATTAGTTGTCCTACGGACGATCTTAATACAAGCAATGCATGTGTCTTCAAGGGAACCTTCCTACGTGGACAACATCATGCATCATGCAAGAAATACAACATAATTGTGGATGAGTGATTAAGGAATATTGAGAGTGAATTTTGTCCAAACTTGCCTTTTTGTTTCATTGTAACATCATTATCTCTTCATCAATAAAATCAAGATGTCTATATATTATTGAATTCATGAATATAATGGGGATAATTGGTTACCACGTGTCAATGGTTGGATGTTTCCTCAAACACAAACTCTCTTAAGTATGTCAGAAGGCAATTGCCAATCATGACGTATGACAAAAGGAAAAATGCTATCGTCATTGGTTGTCCTACCGACCATCTTATTACAAAGAAATGAATGAGGTGCCTTCTTCAATAAAATATTGAATTTATGAAATGGTTGGGGAATACAAACTTTTGAATGACTTTTAGGTATGTCAACAATTGTCAATCATGATGGATGGACAAAACGAAAGAGGCTAGTACCATTGGTTGTCCTATGGGCGATCTTATTACAAAGAAATGCATGTGTCTTCAAGGAGGGCTTGCTAATGGACAACAACATGCATCACGAGATCAAATATGACAAAATTGTGGGTGGGTGATTAAGGAATGTTTTGAATGTGATTTTTATACAAAATTGCTTTTTTCTTTTCATTGTACAATATTGTCTCTTCTTCAATAAAACAAGATGTATATAAGTTAATGAACTCACGAATCTATTGGGGATAATTAGTTACCACATGTCAATGATTGGATGTTTCCTCAAATACAAATTTTTAGGCACGTCAGGAGACAATCGTCAATCATGACGTATGAACAAAACGAAAGAGGCTACTGCTATTGGTTGCCCTATGGATGAACTTATTACAAAGAAATGCATGCGTCTTCAAGGGAGCTTTGCTATGTGGACAACATTTGACAAAATTGCGGGCAAGTGATTAAGGAATGTTCGGAGTGTAAATTTTGTACAAAATTGCCTTTTTCTCATTGTAATGTTATTATCTCTTTTTCAATAAAAAATATTCTATAAACCAACTAACAAATTCATTAAACACTTAGGGATAATTGGTTACTGCGTGTCAATGTCTGACTATTTCCTCAAATACAAACTTTTAGATGACCTTTCGATATTGTATGAGACAATTGACAATCATATGAACAAAAAAGAGGCTGCTACCATCCATTGCCCTATGAACCATCTGATTACAAAGAAATGCATGTGTTTTTCAAGGGAGCCTTGCTACATGGACAATATCAAGCATCATGTGATAAATATGGTAAGATTGTGGGTCGGTGATTATGAAACGTCTGGAGTGTAATTCTTTTTTGCAAAATTGTCTTTTTCCTTTTCGTTGTAACATTATTATCTATGTTTCAGTAAAATAAGATGTCGATAAAAATTGGTAGACATTCTCTCAATTCTCTCCAGAAAAAAAAAATATTATGTTTTATCTGTCTATCTCCACCATTTGAATTGATCAGTTGACAAAGATAAGTTTTAATGGATCATGAAAGTCATCATTCCATTTATTACTGATTACTTAATAAAAGTAAATTTTAATGACCAATGAAATTATTTGAGTCTCTATTTTAAGTTTAATTATATTTTTTCTCATACACTTTAATGACTTCATATTTTTTTGTTTGTGTTTTTGTTCTCTCTTTTTCTCTCATCCTGGAATAGATAATTTTTCTAATGACTTCATTAATGTAATTAATAAACTCTTGCACCTTATAGCTTCCATGTTGTTGAAGAATCTCAAAATAGAAAAAACCTTATGGATGTTAACTATTACAATTATGCATAATAGAAAGTTGAAAGGTACAAATAAATAAATTATCCCAAAAAAGTCGAAAATAAGACAAGAGATACAAAACTATATCGGTTGAAAATTTGATAAAAGTCAAATAGTAAATTCGAATGGTCACTAATTATATGATAAGAATTTAATGCGAAAAAGTATATAATTAAAATGATGCAACAAGATATAGAGATGGTGTATACTCACATCATATAACAGGTGCAACTCTTCGCATTGCTCGTATTGACTGAAATTTTGAACGTGCTCATGACAAAGGGCAAAGAAGATACGAACATGAAGTTAATTACCTTCCTCCGCTAAAACCTTGATTCAGCCACTCATAACAACACCCGGATACAAAGATGAGATCATGTCTTTACTCTTGCTATATAATGTTCTCCATTGAAATGTTTTTCAGTTAAAAATGATGTGTTCATTCTTTGATTTATTTTTCCCCATTAAGAAAAATTATCTACTTGATTTATGGCAAACAATTTTCTTTCTGGAAATTTTTTTTTGAGAAGATTCTTTCTGGCAATTAAATAGTCTGTTTATATAATATCTATGTCATCTGATATACCTATATTAACAAAGATAATTAAGCCTTCAATTATCACCAAAAAAAAATGAAAAGAAAGTGATTCTTTTAGATGTAAAAGAAAGAAGGAATTAACCACATGCATAGAAAATCTAAAAAATTAAAGTGATCCCGAAATGTTTGCTTTTATCCTAGCCTGACTACTTGAAAATCATTTATTACATAGTAGATGGCTGCTCTAAATGAAAGAAAATTGAAACTTATGAAAACTCAGCTCACTATAGATATAAAAAGAGACTAGGATGCATAATATGGAAAATGAAATTTTGTTGAAAGGAACAAATAGAAACCTACAAATAAACACATAGCAGCAAATCACATTATATATTAAGTGATATACCTGGAAAAGAAATCAAATTCTGATCAGCTATGGGAAATATCCATTCCCAGCTAAGTAACTTTAAGACGTAGTTCTGGCACCAAATGAACATATAAATGAATTTAAAATGTGAGGCGCATTTTAATAACAGTAAATTTCGGAATTAAGTACCGTTAAAATATACGTTTGACACCAAATGAACATATAAAGGAATCTAAAACGTGAGGCAGAGTTTAATATCAATGAATTCAGAATGAAAATAAGGAAAGAGAATGCACTACCTTGACTGACTGATATCAATAACAGTGAACTTTGAAGACTACATCCAACGGATTGAGATTAGATGATAAACCACAAACATTCATACCAATAAAATTACCTTGACGTGTTCAACCAAAAATATAACTGATATGACAAAGGTAAGTAAATCCTTGCAGTTGTTATCTAACAATATTGCTAATTCTTTTTTACTCGACCAATGAAGCAAGCTAACCATTATGGCTAATTGCATGGTCTTAATTCTGATGTAGGAAAAGGCAGTCTGCTGAGGGCACTGAACATTCAGTTGCTCCCACACCCTGGGTTACTCCTATGCATCAAAGTTTATATGCTTCCAACTTCGAATGTATGTTTCTCAAATTCAAAAAATTCTTGTATGCTTTTGTGAGCATTTGTCTCATGAGCGGTCTTGAGATGTCACGTAGGTTGATTTTGACCTGAATCACCTCAAGGGTGGCCTTAGGCAAGCTGAACAACTTTTTTCTACTAAAATTTCATCAAAACGACCAAAAAAGCATGTCTTGGTGAATGCATCCCCAAGGTGTTGCACAAATTCAAGCACTCAAAGGTTCCATTATCGTATAGGACAATCTAAGATGTCCTGGTTTCTTATTTTTAGACAAATTTGATTCTCATTCCAAGCAGAAAGTGCAGGAGTAGGGACTTGAGGCTTTCCACAAATCAGAAAGGCAAATGTAAACACTTAGTATCAAAAATATGTGACTAAGACTGTTTTCTTTTGATTTTTGCAGCATAATATAATTCTTTCACATTTCTCAAAACAAAATATATATAATGCTTTCACATTCAAATTGTCCAGAATCAATTTATTTTATGTAATTCTTTTTAAGGGAGAATATATTTATCAAGAAAAATACAACTAATTACCGTTACAACTTAAACATTGTAATGACTTCTAGATCCCTTTCCCCAATTGAAACTATGATGAGATTGCAAGCCTCAAAGTATGTCCAACATTATGTGGGCAGTATCTTAAAATATGATAAAATTGTGGGTGGATGATTAAAAATTGTTTGGAGTATGATTTCTGTAAGAAATTGATTTTTGTTTTCATTGTAAAACATTAAACTCATGAATTCATGAATCTACTGGGATACTTGGTTACCAAATGTCGACGGTTTGATGTTTCCTCAAATACAAGCTTGTAGGTATGTCAGGAGACAATTGTCAATCATGATGTACGTATAAAATGAAATAGGCGTTGATTGTACTATGGATGATCTTAATACAAGCAATGCATGTGTTTTCAAGGGAACCTTCCTACATGGACAACATCATGCATCATGCGATAAATATGACAAAATTGTGGGTGAGTGATTAAGGAATATTTGGAGAGTGAATTTTGTACAAAATTGCCTTTTTGTTTCAACGTAACATTATTATCTAATCTTCAATAAAATCAAGATGTCTATAAACTAATGAATTCATGAATCTATTGGGGATAATTGGTTACCACGTGTCAATGGTTGGATGCTTCCTCAAATACAAACTTTTAAGTATATCAGAAGGCAATTGTCAATCATGACGTATGACAAAAGGAAAGAGGCTACCGCCATTGGTTGTCCTACCAGCGATCTTATTACAAAGAAATGCATGGGGTGTCTTCTTCAATAAAATATTGAATTCATGAATCGATTGGGGAAAATAAACTTTTGAATGACTTTTAGGTATGTTGAGAATTGCCAATCACAATGGATGGACAAACGAAAGAGGCTAGTACCATTGGTTTTCCTATGGGCGATGTAATTACAAAGAAATGCATGTATCTTAAGGAGAGCTTGCTAATGGACGACAACATGCATCATGCGATCAAATATGACAAAATTGTGGGTGGATGACTAGAGGAATGTTTGGAATGTGATTTTTGTACAAAATTCCCTTTTCTTTTCATTGTATAATTATTGTCTCTTCTTCAATAAAACAAAATATCTATAAGTTAATGAACTCATGAATCTATTGGGGATAATTAGTTACCACATGTCAATGGATGGATGTTTCCTCAAATACAAACTTTTAGGTATTTAAGGAGACAATCGTCAATCATAACGTATTAACAAAACGAAGGAGGCTACTGCCATTGGTTGCCCTATGGATGATCTTATTACAAAGAAATGCATGCGTCTTCAAGGGAGCTTTGCTACGTGGACAACATTTGACAAAATTGCGGGCGAGTGATTAAGGAATGTTTGAAGTGTGATTTTTTTACAAAATTGCATTTTTTTTCTCATTGTAATGTTATTATCTCTTCTTCAATAAAAAATATTTCTATAAACTAACTAACAAATTCATTTAACGCTTAGGGATAATTGGTTACTGTGTGTCAATGTCTGACTGTTTCCTCAAATACAAATTAGACGACCTTTCGATATTGTATGAGGCAATTGACAATAATATGGACAAAAAAGAGGTTGCGACCATCGGTTGTCCTATGAACCATCTTATTACAAAGAAATGCATGTGTTTTCAAGGGAGTCTTGCTACAATGACAACATCAAGCATCACGTGATAAATATGGTAAGATTGTGGGCCGGTGATTACAAAACGTCTAGAGTGTAATTCTTTTTTGCAAAATTGTCATTTTCCTTCTTTTTTGTAACATTATTATCTATGTTTCAATAAAATAAGATGTCTGTAAAAAATGGTAGACATTCTCTTAATTCTCCAGAAAAAAATATAATGTGTTATCTATCTATCTCCACCATTTAAATTGATCAGTTGACAACAATAAGTTTTAATGGATCATGGAAGGCATAATTCCATTTATTAATTTGATTACTTGATAGAAGTAATTTTTAGTGACCAATGAAATTATTTGAGTATCTATTTAAAGTTTACTTTTTTTTTTCTCGTACACTTTAATGACTTCCAGACCATAATTAGAATTAGATATATTTAACTATACCTATCTATACTAAATATTAATGAAATAGTAGCTCTTTTATATACTTTTTTCTTTGTGTTTTTGTTCTCTCATCCTATATTAGATAATTTTTCTAATGACTTCATTAGTGAAATCAATAAACTCCTGATTCTTATAGCTTCTATGTTGTTGAAGAATCTCAAAATAGAAAACCTTATGGATATTAACTATTACAATTATGCATAATAGAATAGAAAGTTGAAAGGCAAAATTAAATAAATTATCCCAAAAAAGTCGAAAATAAGACGAGATACAAAACTATATCGGTTGACAAATTGATAAACTCAAATAGTAAGTTTGAATGGACACTAATTAAATGATAAGAATTTAATGCGAAAAAGTATAATTAAAATGATGCAACAAGATATAGAGATGGTGTATGCTCACATCATATAACAGGTGCAACTCTTTCCCATGCTCGTGTTGACTAAACTTTTGAACGTGTTCATGATTAAGGGGGACGAAGATATGAACATGAAGTTAGTTACCTTCCTCTGCCAAAATCTTTATTCAGCCATTCATAACAACACCTGAGTACAAAGATGAAATTATGTCTTTACTCCTGCTACAGTGTTCTCCCTTGAAATGTTTTTGGTTAAAAAAAGTTGTGTTCGTTCTTTAATTTATTTTCTTCGCTAAAAATAATTATCTGCTTGATTTATGGCAAGCAATTTTCTTTCTGGAAATTAAATAGTCTGTTTATATAATACCTATCATATTTGTCACCTAAGATACCTATATGAATAAAGATAATTAAGCCTTCAGTGATCACCAAAAAAGAATGAAAAGAAAAAAAATGATTCTTTTAGACGTGAAAGAAAGAAGTAGGAATTAACCACATGCATAGAAAATCTAAAAAATTAAAGTGAGTCCAAAATGTTTGCTTTTATCCTATTCTTACTACTTGAAAATCATTTATTTCGTAGATGGCTGCTCTAAATGAAAGAAACTTGAAACTTAGGAACAACTAAGCTCACTATAGATATCAAAAAGAGACTAGGATGCATAATATGGGAAATGAAATTTTATTGGAAAGAATGAATAAAAATTTACAAATTAACACATAGAGGCAAACCACCTTATATATTAAGTGATATACCTGGAAAAGAAATCAAATTTTGATCAGCTATGGGAAATATCCATTCCCAATTAAAGTGAGCTCCCCAGAAGCAAAGTTCCACAGAACACCATCACATAGAGTTTACGCATTTGGCGATCGCGTGCACCTCTCAAAGTCAAGATCTTCACATGGCTGTTGAGACGTGGCAGGCTCCTCAATAATGGGGCGAGATGGGCACCACAGGTGGACCGCACATGTGCACTATGTGTGTTGGCAGAAGAGGACATCACCCACCAATTCTTCACATGCTCCATAGCTAGGGAGACGTGGCGACGTCTGGATCTAGCGGACATAAACACATCAGGAGTGGATGGTTTTTGCGACTCCTTGCGAACCCTTGGCACACGGGACAGCACAGAGTGGCGTCGGACATGAGCAAGAGTCATGGCTACTACATGGGTGATTTGGCTTCAGCGCAACCGCACAATCTTCCAGGGGGAAAGATTTTCTATAGAAAACATTGTACAACACATTACTCTCCTACTTAGGGAGTGGGGTTTCAGGTAACACTTGGTTGTACCTATTTTTTTACACTTTTTGGGAGAGCCTTTTTGGCACCGCTCTCTAACACATACATGTACATCTCTTTTTACATCAATACAAGTGGGGGGTGACTACCAACTAGTGTAGTCGCCTTTCCTTCTCTCAAAAAAAAAAACTTTAAGACATATGTTTGGCACCAAATGAACATATAAAGAAATTCAAATGTGAGGCACATTTTAATAACAGTAACTTTCGGAATGAAGTAACTTTAAGATATATGTTTGGCACCAAATGAACACATAAAGGAATTCAAAACGTGAGGCACAGTTTAATACAAGTGAATTTCAGAGTAAAAAAAAAGGAAAGAGAATGCATTACCTTGACTGAGATTAATAACAGTGAACTTTGAAGCCTACTTCCAACAGACTGAGATTAGGTGATAAACCAAAAGCATTGATCTAACAATATTACCTTGACATGTTTAACCAAAAATATAACTAACATGACAAAGGTAAGTGAATCCTCGCAGATGTGATCTAACAATATTGCTAATTCTTTTTTCACTTGATCAACGACGCAAGCTAACCATTATGACTAATTGCATTATCTTAATTCTGATGTAGGAAAAGGCAGCCTGTTGAGTAGCACTGGACATTCAGTTGCACCCACACCCTGAGTTACTCCTATGCATCAAAATTTATATGCTTCCAACGACGAACATACATTTCTCAAATTTTAAACAATTCTTGTGTGCTTTTATGAGCATTTGTCTCATGATCGGCCTTGGAATGTCACATAATTTGCTTTTGACCCAAAGCACCTCAAGTGTGGCCTTAGGCAAGCTGAACAGTTTTTTTCTACCAAAATTTCATGAAAACGACCAAAAGAGCATGTCTTGGTGAATGCATCCCCAAGGTATTGCACAAATTCAAGCACTCAAAGGTTCCATTATCGTATAGGACAATCTAAGATGTTCTGGTTTCTTATTTTTAGACAAATTCGATTCTCATTCCAAGCAGAAAGTGCAGGAGTAGGACCTACGGTTTTCCACAAATCAGAAAGGCAAGTGTAAACACTTGTTATCTAAAATATGTGACTAGGACTGTTTTCTTTTGATTTTTGCTGTATAATAGAATGCTTTAACATTCAAACTGTCCAGAATCAATTTATTTCATTTATTTTTTTAAGATTTATGAAGAAAAATACAATTGATTACTGTTCCAGCTTAAACACTGTAATGGCTTCTAGATCCATTTCCTCAATTAAAACTATGATGAGATTGCAAGCCTCTAATTATGTTCAACATTACGTCTGCAGTATCTTAAAAAAAGTGAATTCTTGGTTATACGATTTTGTTGTTTTATAAAGTCGCAAAAGAGTTCCTGAAAAGGGCGAAATTGCAGGCCTCAAACTATTATCCTAGTTCCATCAAACCAAGATGACTAGAGTCCTAAAATGTGTATCAAGTATTTGGAATCTATATGCACTGCAATATATAATCGAACGCACATTGCAGAAAGCCAATTCACAAAAGAGGATCTTGGGGATCTTTAGCATGTACGTACAGAAATAACACGCTAGTGCACTATGGGGCACTTGGAAAACTAATTCCTAAATGGCATTTATTAATTATCAGGAAAAAAAATGAAAGAGAAGAATCAACGACAATTTCCTTCTTGGGGGGTTTACCTTGGTTTGCTTCAGCATTGCATCTACCAGAATTGTCTTTCCAAAATTCCATGATTGACGTCTGCAACAGTGGCTATATCTCTTGCATCCCATCCCGTTTCCATCTTCTTCTTAGCTGCAACAACAAGACCAAATTTAGAGTCATAAATTACTGACAAAGCTAATGGATCGCTCATATCCGATAGGCATCAGCAACTACGAGGTAGAGGGGAAAGAGGCTTTTAGGCAACACTACGTACCGGAGGCACCGGAGGACAACGTTTCCGTATCCAGCGTCGATGACACGGAGCACCTGGTAGGTGCTCGACGAGAGGACCGCAGAGCCTCCTGCTTCTGACGGCCACCTGCGCGGGGTCGCCGCGATTGGCAACACCTCCCTGCTTTGGCATAGGCAGCTGGAGTCGTCGGCGGCGGTGGAAAGGCGAGGGGCCGATAGCCGACAGGAAGCCGATGAGCGCCATCTCTCTACCAGGTGGCCGCGGGTGCGCTCGCGTCCGCCTGCCCCGTCGAAGAGGCCAAATTTATTACTTGTTTGTAATGTCACGATTGTTTTGTATTCCAAATTAAGTGCCATGTAAAAGTTTTTGGATGAATTTTGTAAACAATCTCTTAAGTTTATTTATCTATTTTAAATAATGTCTTAATTCCATTTGTTTTCACGTTACTTTCTTACATTTAAGTAATAATAAATTTATCGATATTTTTTGTTAATTTGGAGCATTCACGTCATCACAGTTTGATACAGATAAATCATAATCATGATATACTTATAAGATTTAAATTTTGTATGCCGAAAACATTTGATATCACAGTTCAAAATATTAGTTCTAATATGGAGCATCAGTTTGATACAGATAAATCATATCATAGTCATAATATAAATATATATATGAATTTAATGGGTGTGTAAATTATTTTTTGACTTATATAATTAAAATCAGATTAATATATATAATATTTTCAAATAAAAAAATTAAATTTATTTTTAAATAAATAAAACTAATTATTTATATTGGATCTAATTTCAATAGTAGATGCATTAATTGACATGTATAAATTAAAAAGTGATTTAAGCATCCACTAAATCCTATATATATATATATATATATATATATCTTCCTCCTCCTCCTCCTCCTCCTCCTCCTCCTCCTTCCCGGCTTCCAATCCGTGCTCTCTTATCCTGAAGAGGCCTCCGTCGGACGACGACGAGCACGACCTCCTCCCCCTGCGAGGTCACCGGTACCTTCGCCCTTACTTCATGCTTTCTGCTCTGATTGGAGGCCGTCAAAGATCACATCTTGCCTTGTTTGATGTTGGGGTTTAGGGTTTTAGAAAAACTGTCAATAAATCGTCCATATTTTTTTTTCATATAATTGTGAACGTGTAATTTGCTATGGGACATTTGTTTTCTGAGAATTGTATTGTATAGGTTTATGAAGTGGCTTAGATAGTTCATAACGCTACTTTTTTTCATTGTGCCCAGTCATGTAACACAACCCAACTCTCGTGGCTCTAATTTGTAGATTTGGGGGAAGTAAATAATAAAAATTTGTAAAGAAGGTAAATGTTTCTCCGGATGTTTATTTCTAAACTAAGAATGGAAGATATCTTGAAGCTTTAACCGAAACATCGATACTATTGGTATCTAAGATTTGTTGATGACTGGTCGCAAACAAAGAATTCAAGTCTAATTCATCAAAGGTAAATCTTCCGTCTTGAACTGAATTAGTAGAGGCTAGTAAATACCAGATTTACACAGAATAAGTTTTTTTTCTGCGTTTCGGAGGGTCATAAGGGAGGGTTGTAAATGAAGTATATGATGGAACATAATGACTAGTCTTAGTTTCATTTTTCTTCTGCCATGTGCTTACATGTTCATTATTTGATAGCAGATGTAGCAGACTTTGCTGCTTTCTACTTGCATTTGATTTTTCTCCATTAGATGCTTCCAATACATTATATTTGTTTATTAATTGGCCACTTTGTTATCTTCAGTCTACTTTCAGGGCAAGTATGAACTGCAGAGGGTCTATGTGAGGAGTACAGCTCGAACATATGAAATATATTATGCTGGCAATCATATAAGTAATGATAAGGAGTATTTATGCACTGTACGTTGTCGTACCAGTGGTGAGGAAGTCCTTTCATCAAGGTTTTCTGGAGGAGCTACTGCTGAGTGCCGGAATGCAGATTAAGGTGGTTGGTTACAAGTGCAAAAAATATATTATTCTCTTGAGACTAAGTCAAAAACTCTATCAACTGTAGCTGATGTCTTTTCTAGCTTAAATCCTCAGGTGAATTTGCTCGCTTACATAAACATTTTTATTTAATCTTGGTGATTTTTTCTTACTAATTAAAATAAGCAGGTCTATTATGAGGCAACAGCTGAAATCTCAGACCCCAGTCCTTGTTATTCTATCACACTTCGCTTCCTTTCACTTCAAATGAAGACATGTGTTCATATAGCTGAGATTTACATTTATGCCAACCCTGTTGGCTGTTCAAGTCCAGATGGTTCTATTGGCACGTTGGAAAATGGAGGAGGAAAATCTTTGTTGGCAATATTTGTTCCCAACATTCTTCAGTTGTCAAAGTTGGGCACAAGCAGATTGCCGGAGAAAGGTTCTTTAAATTCCTTACGCTTGCAGAAAAATCTCTATGATCGCCTTAAGGCAGATCAACCTAGTAGCTTAGATAGAGGAAGGACCCTGATATTAGATGTACCTCAGGTACAGGAGATGAAGTTTCAGAGCTTCAGCATGGAAATTTTGGGTCGAAACAAGGGCATATAAACTCAGCCTATGCCCAAATAACAGTAAACCAAGAACACTCTGATATTGGGAATTTTACATGTAGATCTGACACAGGAACAGGCTGAGGTAAAAGCAGAAGTTATGCAGTTGGGTTCTAATCCAATAATTGCAGATCAAGGAGCATATTATAGAATGACTGATGAAAAGATGAATCCTGTGCAAGGCAAAAAGTTAGATCCTGAAATTTTACAATCAAAATTCAGCCAAGCATGCCAGTATCAGGTACCGCAGTGCAATCATGGAGGAAAAATTATATCTGATAATCGAAATGACAAGATGATGAGCGAGCTTCTTTCAAGAGTTGGACGAATAGAAGAGTTTTGCTCAAAATTTGAGGACAACATAATGAAACTTCTTGGCTGTATCGAAACAAGACTTCAACGGCTTGAGCAGTTATTTGATGCATTTTCTGCTGGATATCAATGCTCCACACGACCATCCTCTAGGATTTCTGCCCCAGAATTTCTGTTCGATGAATCTGACTTGGAGAATGATGAAAGGTCTAGCTCTTCAGCTGCACTAAGTGAGGAAACCATTAATATTGCACCATCTTTACCAGGTGATTTTGCTACTGTGATCAACGGTCGGATGTGCCCAGGTCTGGTTTTAAAGGCATCCAAATTCTCTATTGAAGATGATGAGTGTGTCCAACCTGCTGACAGTTCTGAATCTAGTGCAAACTGTTGCAGTAAAAGTAAATTGCGTCCATCAATAGACTCCGCATCAGCTCAGCACTGGAAGCATTTATGATGGAGAAACCAATAGCAGATGTGACGAAGCCATTTGAGCTACTAATGAAAACAAATATGACTCAGTTCCTAATATCCAAATGGACATTTTTGCCAGAAAATCTTATTTGGAGAATGACATACAAGATGCAGTAGAGCTGGTGGCTGCTGGCAATGACTCTTCATTCTCAGCTGATATACCCACTGAAATATCTGATAGGCAGACTTTTGATTACAACATTCAAGATCAATTATCTTAAGTCCACTGCATTTGTTGACTTACTGTCAATGGACGTTGGCGTGGATCATTCTTTGTCTAGCTTGTCAATGCCAACAAATCCGAGGGTTGGGAAACCTGAGGTGTTCAATGATGATGACTCTATTAACCGTGTGAAGGCTTCAGAATCAAATAATAAATACTTCCATAGCGATCAGGCGTTAGCGTTTACGTGTAATGAATCAAATCCAATGTCAGTATCTTCTCAGTTGGTAGAATTTGAAAATTTGTCCAGCATCCAGACTTCATTGATCCCCACCTTTGAGACTAACAATCATGACAACTGTAAAATGATCTCCGATCTTGGAGTTCCTTCTGAATATTTGAGGGAAGCATGCTCTGAAATAAATGGAAAAGATGAAAAAGTTGTAAATGACTGCAAAGAACTCTCCACCGAGGCACTGAATGAAAGAACAGATATAGTGCCTTGTCAATCTATCATTGAGGAAAAGAATAACTTAGAACTGCATAAATTTGCTTCGCCGTCATTTGCGACTCAACATGGTCATAGGCAGCAGAATCTCAATTGTTGGGTGGGTGTTCAATCAAATGATAGTTTCACTAAAGAACCTACCCAGGAAAAAGAAATCAGTCCAGAAAATTCAAGCTTCATGTGTGATAAAGATCATGCTGACCAATCAAATTTGAATAGCATACATTCCTTAACAGGTCTTTTTTCAGTTGATAAAATGTTGTGAGCAAGGTGCAGAGAACTATGGAAGCACTGAAGTTACAATTGAGAATAACTTGCACCAAGATAATTTCGCACTGGACAGTGACAGTGGTCATGGAGATTGGAGAACATACCCAGAAGCCCGTCATTCCTGAACTTGGGATCTTGTTATGATGAACCTATATTAGATGTAAAGTTTGCAAGAGAAGAAAACTGAAAAAGTGATCTTTCACTTGATATCTTGCTAGGCGAGACAAATATTTCTGATGGTAAAGAGGGTGCTGATGAGATTGAGGAACACGTCACGATTGAAAGATGAAAGTACTATCATGGTGAATCAACTTCTTGTGGAAGTACAAAATCCTACTTCCATTGATGCAGTTTCTCACTTCTGCACCGATGAGGCTGTACAGAGTCAGGATGAAAAACAACCATTTCCAAGCCTCATATAGCACTACCGAAACTAGGTGTATAGCAAACAAAATAGACAAACAACTAAATTTTGTAATGTGTGTGCTTTCTGTTCTTTTCTCGTCACTTCATCACCATCATAACTCTTAGATCATAAAGACAAAAAGATAAATAATTTCCATTTTTGTTTCTCAATTAAATCAGCATTTTGAGCTTATTAAACTTTTGAGATGAAATCTAATTTTGTGAATTCAATGGCGTCTTTTGACAGTAATTAATTGAAATTTAATTTGGACAATCAGTTGCAGGCGTCATAGGAAGATGTTTTATGTGTAGCGTTATGCTCTTTATTCATTCTCATTTCTTAATTGCAAGTTATCATTTTTTATAGGGGTTAATGGAGGGTACACCGTATTGAATATGAGATGTATGGTTAATAATAAATATTCTATTTAAATAGGATACACCCCCATTGAACCCTATAAAAAAAATATAACTTGCAATTAAGAGATGAGAATGGAAAAAAGAGCAAAAAGCTACACATACATGATCTTCCTATGACGCAACTTAAAGTCCCAGAATTTTTACACAAGGGTGCACTACGGTATCTAGGTTGTTTACATGGGAAAACTAATGTGAACATTTAAAATTACTAATAATTTTGAGTACAACATAGAAAATGAACAGTGAAGGAAAACTTGCTTTTTTGTTCATAATTTTAATTATTTGAGGCATACTCATCGAGCCCTATTCATATCATCAGAAGTTTCAAATCACCAAAGAGAAATGACAAATAATCCCTATCACTGCTCTCTGCCCTTGAACTCATTAGCTTTTCAATTATCAAATATGACAATTTAACTTTATATAATCGACGGCCCACTTTTTGCTACATACTTCATATTACTTTGACCAAGAACCAACTCCATGATCCAACAGTTGATCTGATATGCTACCTAACAATGAAGCCAATATCAGAAAGATACCAGAATACAAACAGTCACCGAAATGAAGTTATATAACTAAGGACTTCTTGACACATTTGAGATCCTGATGTCCATTGAGGATTCAAAAAAGACATTTAATAGCAATTAGAACCTTATTTGTCAAGAGACAAGAGTGTCATTTGCTCTTCTATAGAACAATCAATATGGCAAGATGAGCGGCAGGTAGCAGGGATCAAGATTAGCCCGAGGCATCGTTGTTCCATAGGTGATGGTGAGGATCGGCGGGAGCTGCGGTATTCCACGGCATCCTGGAGGATAATGTTCCCTTGCTTGTCAATACAATGGAATATACCCCAAAAGAAGCGGCCATCATTTACCCCTATCAGCATTCGGCGAAATAGCAGCTTTCTCAACCGTGCTACAAGTGGTGAATTGTTATCTTCAGATATCTGTGGTACAGGCGGTGAATCATAACGGAGTTGTTGCAGACTTTCCGGAGCTACTGTTGTTTCTTGCCCTTCCATGTGTATGATGTATTTTCTTTCCTTAAGGTGTTTCCACCTTATAATAAATAAGGCAGGAACAAGAACTACTAAAAAAACTTCACTGCAACTGCCAGGAGAGAAATGTCAGTATTAACTAATATGAAAGAGAAGATTATATGATCAGCATTAACTAATCAAATCGAATAACAGATATCATCCTTTCAGTCGAGATATAAAGTGATGCAGAAAACAGCTTCACAACATTCTGCAGAAGTCTGAAGCAAAACTATCCAAATTTTCCATTTTCCACTTGCTTCAAGCACTCAGGGATTCTAACAAGGATATAAAACAATCGCCAGACAGTCAAACATGCATGTAAAATTTGTATTAACTTCATTAAATGCTGGTGTAAGAAACAATAAAGCCACATCACTCTATCATAATTTAAGGTTTTACAGGAAATAACCATTCAATTCAAACAGGAGATCCACTGAGTTAGGCTAAGATGTGAGATTTAAAATAACAAAAAGGTGCTAACCAAGGGTCTGAGAACTGAAAATCACAGATTCAGCCAGAGTGGAAATACAAGAATAAAGATGGTGCCAGTTCATGCCAATACATTGGTATTCAATGTTATTTCACCAAAAAAGTTTTTGCACTAATTCCATAAAACGCTACGTCGTAGCACGACGGAACTACAGTAATGAGCAGAGATGCAGACATGTTATAAAAATTCATATAAATCAGATATTTTTGTATTGTATACTTCAACAGTGCATAATAAGGGTTTCAACAGAAATGAGGTGTCATCAACTAAAAGTTGGTTCGTGCTTCAACTGTCTTCAATGCTGTATATGAGCATCTATGATAGGCACATTCATCTTTTACAACAAAAACTCATTTCAATAATGGCAAACATTGGTGTGATTTGAATTTTTTAAGAGAATATCAGCGTGATAACTTACACGACTTTGAGTTCAAGTTTCAACTTAACTACCAAAATAACAAAATGTCAGTATGCGCTGAATAACTATAATAATTTTTTTACCGAAAAAAAAAACTATGATAAAATGCTAAATATGAATTAACAATGACTTGGTCCAATTCAAATTGCAGAAGCTAGCACCATGCAAGTTATGATATAATATTGCAGAAACTTATCCATGTATAATATAAAGATGCATTGTAGGTTGGAAAATATTGCTCTATTAAGTTTTATCTTCATCACTAAATCTGGATGGTTGCGGAACTTGGCAACTATATTTTTCATTCTAAAAATTTTTTTCTTAGATTAGCTTCAGTTAGTGAAAACATGGGCCTCTAATTAAGCTATGTATCTCAGCTTGAATTTAAAACCAATATTCAAAGTACGAGTGTACTTATGAAAAATTAATTAACAGATCTAAGGGTTGTAAAACAAAACGAATGTGTGTGTTTTTCAGAAAATACAAAAAACTATTTAGAATCACAAGTTCATGAGAATGACTATCTTGATATATTCAGGTTGTATCGGACATAAGTTTAAGTTCCAATTCAAGCATGATATATATTCAATCTTGGAGATATAGAAAAGAATTTTGTTATATCATATTCTTTTTTTTAGCAATGTTTTATCATATTCTAAGTACACTTTAGGATGAACCAATGTTGTCAACATTGACGTGTCGACATGTAAAAACGTACGATTCTACGAGTAGACAGAAGGATTTCGTGCTCGATCCCATGTTGGATCGTTTTTGGCCAGCGCGCGGTAGAATCGCGTGCTGGCCCGTAAGAACGGTGGAGACGCACGTCTCCACATTTTTTTACCTGGATTGTGAGCTCTAATCTCTTCTCCTTTTTCATTCGTTGCTTCAATACATGCCTCTGCCCTAATATCCTGCCGCCGCTGCCGCTGCCGCTGCCGCTGCCTTAATCTGCTGTTGCCGCCGCCGCTGTCCTCACTTGTCACCGACGACGATGCCCTGACCTGCTGCCGCTGCTGCTGCCCTCGCCCTGATCTGTTGCTGCCGCCGTCGTCCTCGCCCTGATCTGCTGTTTCCGCCGCTGCTGCCTTGACCTGCTGCTGCCACCGCCGCCGATCTGCTTCCGCTGCGGTGACCTGCTTTCCCGCTGCCGCCCTGCTCTGGCTGGTCTTCTAACAGGTTGTCTCTCTTCACTCTCTCTCGTGCCTTCTTGCTCGCGATCAAGGTCTCTCTCTAGCAAACTGGGTCTCTCTCCATCTCGCTCTCTCTTTCTTTGTTTGTTTGCGCCTCCCTGCTCACGAGCAGGAAGCCCTAGCTCTCTTTGTGAGTAGGGTAGCAGGAGCCAATTGTCAGATTTTTCTCTTCGTGGCGGTGCATTTTTTTTTTAGGCTGTAAATTAAATTTTTATTTTGCTCATGTTCTTAATGTTTCACTATTATTAATGTTTATTTTAAAGAAACTGCAATTATTATTCTTTATTATTAATAATTTATTATTATTACTTGGTTGTTCTTAATATTTGTTTATGTTTTAGTTGAAGAAATTAGAATATTATATTTTTCTATGCAATTTAATATTTAAATATATTTAATGTAAAATTTGGTAGGATTTTCGATCCATCATTTGTCGAGTCTGTTTTACTTGTTTGACAATATTGGGATGAACACTCCCCAAGTAGCATGTGAATAACCGAATTTTATGCTCTCTTTCACGTTCTTAAAATATTGATCCCCGAGAGATAAAATTCAGGACTTGAGTGCTTATATGTAAACAAAATTCCAACAGGTTATATGGGATGAAAATTCCATGCTTCTCCTGCATGTAACTTCTTAGCTACTTCCACCGATATTAGTAACCAGCTCTAGCGAGATATAACTAAGATTAGAGTTCTTCTATTCCAATCTCTTCAAGAAAATCAGACACACGATAAAGATGGCATCTTGAAATAAGAAAATAAATCTAATTCCAACTTATAAATCGCATCCCCGGGAAAACTTGGAGTAGATAAATTAGATATGTAGGTGTACATTTTGTTACAAACATTAAACCCCAGATTCCAGCAAACAAACTTGCCTACCTTCAAAATTTCCCAAGAACGCAGAAACATTTCAATGCCAAAGAAAAAATGTTGGACGAGACGTAGATCCCTTCATCAGATTGTACTTTTCCAACTACAAGGCATCTTTTTTTTTCATGCACACCATTGATGTTTACGCATTATTCAGCTAAAGAGGATACAAAGAAGACATTGTCGAATGGCAGCAACAAGACGCAACATCTTACCTCGAATTCTTCCCTTTATATCTATGAATATGGAACAGAGACAGCGCCGCGAGGTATTCGCGTCGGCGATCTCCCCCTTCTTGCCGAGCGTGCGCCTGTCCGTCCGCCGCCGTCGCCGCCTAAGACGAGATGGGAAAATGGAAGATTTCCCTGTTCCAACTATACAATGGACTTTGGTAACCTCGTGTTCAAACCGACCAGGATAGACCAGACCGGCTGGTTCAATCTATGTTGTAGGGTATTAATGGGTTCAGGTCTGCTTTAATCACAACTGTTGGATTGTATCCAGCGGATGTGATCCCACTTCTCCCTCTTTCCCCTCGCTTTCTTCTACTCCTCCGGCAACTTCCCGCCGGAGCAGCTCCTACATGTTCTCGGCGGCTATTTTAAATTATCACATTGTAATAACATTGAATATGAATGTATTGGCATGAACTAGCACCACATGTTTCCACTCTGTTTGAATATGTGATTTTTAGTTTTCAGACCCTCGGTTAGCACCTTTTTTTTCTTATTTTAAATTCTCAGTGGCTCTCATGTTTGAATTGAAATGCTAAATTACGATATGACATGGCTTTATTGTCTCTTACACCAGCATTTGATGAAGTTAATACAAATTTTACTTGCATCTTTGACTGTCTGGCTAGTGCACAGAGGAGAGGGACACGCCTTGATGCACCTCACAGAGGAGAGGACGTGTGTGAGGAGAGAATGACACGTGTTGCTCTCTCATCTCTTGAGAAGAGAGGGCGTAGGTTGTAACTCTAAACGTTCCATTGATTGAGCATGGGAGACTAAGAATGTTGCCTACGCGGACAGGAACTAGGGCAGGGCATTGATGAAAATGGATTAGCGCTTGAGCGTGCATTGATGTTTTCATAGACGCACCCAAGGATCCGGACCCATTCTCATAGGATCGCATGAACACGGTGCTTGACAATTGCAACTCGAAAATGACTTAAAATCATGAGTGTGCCAGGTCTGCGGCACAGAAAACAGACGGATGCAGCACAAAAGTCAAATAGGCAGTTGCTAGGCGTGCGTTGATGCGAGCCCTAATATTTTGTTGGGACACGGACAATGTTCAGACGGGATGTGGCCGCGGTTGCAACAACGGTTGGGAATTTCTAGGAAAAATATTTGAAATCAAAGGATGTTAGAAAAAGTGTCTTTGAGCAGTTGTAATGGATAGTTAATGTTTGGTGGTTTTTTATCACTACCTTGTAGGATTTATATGGTTATCAAGTGTTTGACAATATGCTAGAGAGTGTGCAAGAATTGGGATAGAATTTGTATGAGCATGTTTATGTCTTGTGTTGTACTTGTTGTAGAATCGGGATGGCACCAAGAGGGGGTGAATCGGTGTATAAAAATTTTACTACTTTTGCTATGTTA
The DNA here is from genome assembly GCA_001647135.1 of Pontederia paniculata. NCBI lineage: Eukaryota > Viridiplantae > Streptophyta > Magnoliopsida > Commelinales > Pontederiaceae > Pontederia > Pontederia paniculata. The sequence continues at coordinate 28,188 of LTAE01000411.1, read as the reverse complement.
GATTAGTGTACTTAGCGGAAGCATATACATGTAAATATAAACAAGCAGTAGACGAGGAGAACAGAAAATAAACAAGCACACAAACACAAAGTTTGTTGACGAGGTTCAGCCGAACTCCTGACCTACGTTCTCGCTCTGGTCTTCTCGCACTCGAGATCTCCGGAGATCACTGAACTCCTTCTTCAAGGGCGAAGATTCCCTTACAACTTCTCCTTTCTGTTCTAGAGGATAAGGAGACAACCTCTTACAGTTCACTCAAGAACTCTCAATCCCTTCTATCCAGGATTCTTCATTCGAATCTCAGAAGGGGAACTAAGGCTTTCTATCGCTCAATGCTCTCACTGAATATTTTGTCAAAGTTAATTTCCAAGACTCTTGGTATTACAGTATATACTCTGCACTAACGACATAATTCTCTCACTCANTGTGGAGATGCATGGTGCTAGATGCTGCATTTTGAATTTGACCAATCATTGTTGATTCATATTTAGCATTTTATCATAGCTATGTAGAGCATACTGACATTTAGTTATTTCGGTAGCTAAGTTGAAACTTTGAACTCAAATTCGTGTAACAAGTTATCACACTGAGATTCTCTTCACGAAATAAGACATCACACTAATATTTGTCGTATTTTACTGAGATGAGTGCTTTGCTGTAAAAGATGAAGATTGTGTATCATAGATGTTCATAGATCAAGTATTAAAGATAGTTGAAATGTCGGACTATTTTTTTAGTAAATTACACCTCATTTCTGTTGAAGCCCTTATTATGCACCCTTGAAGTATACAATACAACATGCTTGCATTCTGCTCATTGATGTAGTTCCATCCATGCTATATCATAGCATTTTATGGAATTAGTGTGAAAACTTTTCTGGTGTAATAACATTGAGTTGCCAATGTTTCCATAACTAATTGGCATGAACTAACACCGTATTTATTCTTGGGTTTCTACTTTTTGGTTGAATGTATTATTTTCAGTTCTCAGACTCGTTAGCACTTTTCGGATACCTTAAATTCTCACACTTTAACCTAACTCAGTGATTCTTTTTTGAATCTAGTGGTTATTTCCCTGTAAAGCCTTAAATTACATCATAGCATTTTATGGAATTAATGTGAATTTTTTTCTGGTGTAATAACATTGAGTGCCAATGTTTCCATAACTAATTGACATGAACAAGCACAATATTTATTCTTGGGTTTCTACTCTTTGGTGAATATGTGATTTTAAGTTCTCTTAGCACTCTTGCGGATACTTCAAATTCTCACAATTCAACATAACCCAATCACTCCTGTTTGAATCAAATGGTTATTTCCCTGTCTTAAATTACAATAGAGTGATGTGGTTTCTTCTCCTACACCAGCAATTAATGAAGTTAATGCAAACTTTACATGCATATTTGAATTATGGTGGTTGACTATTGTATTCTTGATTAATTTCCTATATGTTAAAATCTCCAAGTACTTGAAGCAAGTGGAAAATGACAAATTTGGATGTTTTTACTGACTTCTGCATAACTGTTTTCTGCATTACTTAAAGGATGATAGTTGTTCTTTAATTTGATTAGCTAATGTTAGTCATGCAATTAATCTTTCATATTAGTTAATACTGACAATATCCTCTCTTTAGGCAGTGAGAGTTCTAATTCAGAATTTTTCCATCTTGCTCTAATACTATATTAAATTAGATCATTATTACTTATATTCAAATTTTAAGTAATTAGAAAGAATATTTTTTATATTTATATTTTATCACATGAAATTAAACGTTTTATAAAAACTCCAAAAGCTCATATACGTGAAGAGTCACATCTTGCTAAAAACAAGATTGGAAGCCATGAAAATAAAAGGCTTCATATAAGTACAAAAAATTTCAAGTCAAGCCCTGACATTGACTTGGACCATGGTGTCATGATTCACACAAGTAAAAGTTAAAATGGCATCTTGACACCTTCAACCAAATCTGATGTTGAAGCAGTCAGCATCATCTATTTACTCACACCATATTCCAGCTGGAACTCTTTGCCTGGACTTATCAATCCCTGTTATGTTCTTGGTCAGTTCCAGTCTTCCGTCAGTCTGTCTAATCACAGTATTAAAAGTCAAAGAAAAAAAGGAGAATTATATTAATACAGGCAAAAAAAAGAGATCCTTTGTGGTAAATATATATGATATGGCAAACTCACTAATCATTTACTTGTTTAATCTTCAACTGCTCAGGAATATGAATACTAAGTAGATTTGATCTAAAGTACTCTGAATAGAGTGATCAGATGCATCTCCCACTGGCAATTTCAGTACATATGCATGAATGTGTAAGTGAATTGTGATACATTTCTTTAACAACTCGTTCAGATTGTTTATCATCTTGGACATATATTCTTGTAGGGAAAAGTAACAATTTGGCTCTTGTTGTTGCCGTACTTGCTTCTCTTGCTGTTATGTTGGTCCTCCTACTTGGAATTTTTCTGTGTTAAAGAAGAAAGAAAAACAAGTCAGATACTGTCAGGTAATCTACTCCACTTCACAAAGAGTATGGCTGTACTTTTTCCTATGATATGAACTTTAGTATTTGTAAGCTCAGTGTCATGACGTTTGTGCAGTTGGCGAAGATGAAAAAGATATCGTGAGTGCAGAAATCTCTGCTATATGATTTGAGTTTTATGCCACAATGACTTCTCTGATGAAAATTGGAAGGTGGATTTTGAAATGTTTATAAGGTGAGTACTTTGACTTGAGGAAACTGAAAAAGAAAATGTGTTAGCACATATGTAAGTGAAAAATTAAAGCATATGGTATTATTTAGGAATGCCTACTTTTTGAAGTTCGGCATTCCAAAAATCTCGATTCGGAATCCAACTTCGAGAATCTTTTTTTCGGAGAGATGAGATGGAGAATATTACCCTGCCTCGCAGATCTCCGACCCACACACACACGTATGTATATATATATATATATATATATATATATATATATATATATATACATACGTGTGTGTGTGGGTCGGAGATCTGCGAGGCAGGGTAATATTCTCCATCTCATCTCTCCGAAAAAAAGATTCTCGAAGTTGGATTCCGAATCGAGATTTTTGGAATGCCGAACTTCAAAAAGTAGGCATTCCTAAATAATACCATATGCTTTAATTTTTCACTTACATATGTGCTAACACATTTTCTTTTTCAGTTTCCTCAAGTCAAAGTACTCACCTTATAAACATTTCAAAATCCACCTTCCAATTTTCATCAGAGAAGTCATTGTGGCATAAAACTCAAATCATATAGCAGAGATTTCTGCACTCACGATATCTTTTTCATCTTCGCCAACTGCACAAACGTCATGACACTGAGCTTACAAATACTAAAGTTCATATCATAGGAAAAAGTACAGCCATACTCTTTGTGAAGTGGAGTAGATTACCTGACAGTATCTGACTTGTTTTTCTTTCTTCTTTAACACAGAAAAATTCCAAGTAGGAGGACCAACATAACAGCAAGAGAAGCAAGTACGGCAACAACAAGAGCCAAATTGTTACTTTTCCCTACAAGAATATATGTCCAAGATGATAAACAATCTGAACGAGTTGTTAAAGAAATGTATCACAATTCACTTACACATTCATGCATATGTACTGAAATTGCCAGTGGGAGATGCATCTGATCACTCTATTCAGAGTACTTTAGATCAAATCTACTTAGTATTCATATTCCTGAGCAGTTGAAGATTAAACAAGTAAATGATTAGTGAGTTTGCCATATCATATATATTTACCACAAAGGATCTCTTTTTTTTGCCTGTATTAATATAATTCTCCTTTTTTTCTTTGACTTTTAATACTGTGATTAGACAGACTGACGGAAGACTGGAACTGACCAAGAACATAACAGGGATTGATAAGTCCAGGCAAAGAGTTCCAGCTGGAATATGGTGTGAGTAAATAGATGATGCTGACTGCTTCAACATCAGATTTGGTTGAAGGTGTCAAGATGCCATTTTAACTTTTACTTGTGTGAATCATGACACCATGGTCCAAGTCAATGTCAGGGCTTGACTTGAAATTTTTTGTACTTATATGAAGCCTTTTATTTTCATGGCTTCCAATCTTGTTTTTAGCAAGATGTGACTCTTCACGTATATGAGCTTTTGGAGTTTTTATAAAACGTTTAATTTCATGTGATAAAATATAAATATAAAAAATATTCTTTCTAATTACTTAAAATTTGAATATAAGTAATAATGATCTAATTTAATATAGTATTAGAGCAAGATGGAAAAATTCTGAATTAGAACTCTCACTGCCTAAAGAGAGGATATTGTCAGTATTAACTAATATGAAAGATTAATTGCATGACTAACATTAGCTAATCAAATTAAAGAACAACTATCATCCTTTAAGTAATGCAGAAAACAGTTATGCAGAAGTCAGTAAAAACATCCAAATTTGTCATTTTCCACTTGCTTCAAGTACTTGGAGATTTTAACATATAGGAAATTAATCAAGAATACAATAGTCAACCACCATAATTCAAATATGCATGTAAAGTTTGCATTAACTTCATTAATTGCTGGTGTAGGAGAAGAAACCACATCACTCTATTGTAATTTAAGACAGGGAAATAACCATTTGATTCAAACAGGAGTGATTGGGTTATGTTGAATTGTGAGAATTTGAAGTATCCGCAAGAGTGCTAAGAGAACTTAAAATCACATATTCACCAAAGAGTAGAAACCCAAGAATAAATATTGTGCTTGTTCATGTCAATTAGTTATGGAAACATTGGCACTCAATGTTATTACACCAGAAAAAAATTCACATTAATTCCATAAAATGCTATGATGTAATTTAAGGCTTTACAGGGAAATAACCACTAGATTCAAAAAAGAATCACTGAGTTAGGTTAAAGTGTGAGAATTTAAGGTATCCGAAAAGTGCTAACGAGTCTGAGAACTGAAAATAATACATTCAACCAAAAAGTAGAAACCCAAGAATAAATACGGTGTTAGTTCATGCCAATTAGTTATGGAAACATTGGCAACTCAATGTTATTACACCAGAAAAGTTTTCACACTAATTCCATAAAATGCTATGATATAGCATGGATGGAACTACATCAATGAGCAGAATGCAAGCATGTTGTATTGTATACTTCAAGGGTGCATAATAAGGGCTTCAACAGAAATGAGGTGTAATTTACTAAAAAAATAGTCCGACATTTCAACTATCTTTAATACTTGATCTATGAACATCTATGATACACAATCTTCATCTTTTACAGCAAAGCACTCATCTCAGTAAAATACGACAAATATTAGTGTGATGTCTTATTTCGTGAAGAGAATCTCAGTGTGATAACTTGTTACACGAATTTGAGTTCAAAGTTTCAACTTAGCTACCGAAATAACTAAATGTCAGTATGCTCTACATAGCTATGATAAAATGCTAAATATGAATCAACAATGATTGGTCAAATTCAAAATGCAGCATCTAGCACCATGCATCTCCACAAGTTGTGATAATAACATTGCATAGAAGTTATCTATTTATAATACAAAGTTGCACTGTGGGTTGGAAAAAATTGTGATAGTAAGTTTTATCTTCTAAGATTAGCTTTCGGGAGCAAAGGCATGAGCGTTTAATATATTTTATCTTCTTAGATTAGCTTCTGGGAGCAAAGGCATGAGTCTCTAGTTATTCTATATATCACGTATTGGATTTAAAATTAATGTTCAAAGAAAGAATGTGCTTATGACAAATTAACAACTGATCTAATGGTTGTAAACTGAAGTAAGAGCGTGCTTGTGAGCAAATACAAAAAACCATGCAAAATCACAAATTCAGGAGAATGATTATCATGACATATTCAGGCTGCATTGGGCATAAGTCTTAGTTCCAATTCAAGCACTGCATATACCAATCCTATACATATAGAAAAGAATTTTATTTTCCATTCTCAAATAAACTTTAGGAGGAACACTCCCCAAGCAGCATGTCAATAAATGTGATATTTCGTGTTCTTAAAATATCCTTTGCAAAACCTTTCGAGTTCTTTCAAGCTCCGATCAAGTGGCAAAATTCAGGACTCGAGTGTTTTAACTTATCATGCTCATGCAAAAATTCAGGACTCGAGTGTTTTAACTTATCATGCTCATGCAAACAGAATTCGAGCAAATTATATGGGATGACCATTTCAAGTTCTCCTGGAACTTCCTCTTAGGGACTTCCAGCAACACAGATCAACATTAATAGTCTGCTCTAGCGAGATACGGCACATGATCAAGATGACATCTTGAAGTAGGGAAATAAATCTAATTCCAACTTATAAATCGCATCCCCTGGAAACTTGAACGGGATAGATCAGATATATAGGTTGTACATTTTCTTACCGACACAGAAACCTTAAATCCCAAATTCCAGCAAACAAACTTGCTCACCTACAAACTTCAACCAGAATGCATATACATTTCAATGCTAAAAAAAATGCATTCGAGCACAGGACTGAAAGAATGTTAAACAAGACGTAGATCCTTTCAATTAATTTTATTGCTGCTAACACTGAACATATTTTTTCATGCACTATTGATGATTATGCATTATTCAGCTAAAGAGTATACAAAACAAACGACAGCAACAAGAAGCAACATAACTTACCATGCTTGAAATGAGTAGCACATAAGAGTCATATATTTAGACAAGTGTAGAACCTGGAATTCAGTTGAGGACTCCCTTAATCAATGCCAAATATTCCATTTATTACAAGGAAACTAAAATGAAAGCAAATCATTTCAGTGCTTTTGAAATGCTAAAATGAAAGCACGGGACGCAACAAAAAATATCAATGCATCATTGCAGACAATTGATTATGAACTTCTTGCAGGTGCTATCTAGGCTCCAACTCAGAGATGGTGAGATCATTGTTGGATAATCCTTTGGTCTTATAATATCTACTTTCGGAACTTGTCCTACTGCCAGCATCCAGCTCGTGGGTTGAACTGTCCATGAGGAACGCAGGTGCAGATGGAACTGGAAGAGTGATGGAGTAATCACTTCTGAGCATAAGAATCACAGTCGCCATGCTCGGTCTCTCTGCTGTGTCTTCTTGGACGCATAGCAATCCGACATGGATGCATCTTCGTACCTCTTGCACTGGGCAATGGTTAACCAGAGTCCGATCAATCACATCTAAGATTGTTCCTTGTCTCCAATGCTGCCAGACCTGCAATGAAGCTTTGCTTTCTCATTTGTTATAATGAAACGACTACACGATGAACTGGGAGCAATGGAGCTTACGAGGCTAATGGTGTCCCTGGAAGGCCCAGACCCCTGGTCAGCATTGTTCCTCCAACCTGTTATTATCTCTAAAACTAGTACGCCAAAACTGAAGACATCCGACTTAGTTGAGAAATGACCACGCATGGCATACTCTGGTGCCATATACCCGCTGTCAGAAAAGAAAAGCGATACTGATACTTAGTATGAGTGCAAAAGTTGAGACCCATGCAATTGATTTGTAATGGAAACTGAATAGATGTTTGTAATTATGTACTCACTATGTTCCAGCAATTCTTTTGGTGTTTCCTTGGGTCTCGTCCATGTGGAAAATCTTTGCCAGGCCAAAGTCTGAAATTTTGGGATTCATATCGTCATCTAACAATATATTGCTTGCTTTCAGATCTCGATGAATGATCTTGAGCCGCGAGTCTTCGTGAAGATAAACAAGTCCTCGACCAATGCCTTCCATGATCTTGTATCGTGTTGCCCAATCTAATTTCTCCCTTCGGATTGGATCTATATCATCCAGATTAAGGTTCGGTCAATGAAATTTGATAACTAGTCCAGTTCATCCATAAGTACTATTTGAGCTGTGAGGAGAAATATAATGAGGCTGACCAAGGTTACTTAAATCAATCACAAGAGCAAACATGTCATGAAGGATATATATATATATATATATGTTTAAATGATTGACAAACACAAGAGCAAGATACTTTTATGCCAAAGAGCAGCTAGATGCCATTACTGTTTGCTGTTCAAGGTGAAAACTGAATCGGATGCTAGATAGAGCAACATACCGAACAAAAATTTGTCAAGACTTTTATTAGGAAGGTACTCGTAGACGAGAAGCTTTTCTTCTCCTTCTAAGCAACAACCCAGCAGTCTTACGAGGTTCTTGTGCTGTAATTTAGCTACCAAGACCACCTCATTTTTCATTTCAATTATGCCTTGACTAGAGCCTCTTGAGAGCCTCTTCACGGCAATCAGATTTCCATCTGGTAATGTTCCCTGCATTACACCATATGATATAGTTTTCCACTTTTTACATATGTGTTTATTCATTTTCTTTTACAGTTTCCTCGAGTAAAAGTACTCACCTTATAAACTGGTCCAAATCCACCTTCTCCAAGTTTATTTTCTTCAGAGAAGTCATTTGTGGCAGATCTAAGCACACCCAGATCATATAGCAGAGATTCTGCACTCGGGATATCTTTTTTATCTTTAGGAACTGCACAAATGTAATGACATTTAGCTTCCAAATACTAAGGTTCACATAGAAAAAAAAGTACAGACATACTCTTTGTGAAGTGTAGTAGATTACCCCACAGTATCTGAGTTGTTTTCTTTCTTCTAAAGCACAAAAAGGTGCCAAGTATTATCACCAACACAGCAGCAAGAGAAACAGGTATGGCAACAGCAAGAGCCAAATTGTTACTTTTCCCTACAAGAATACATGTCCAAGATGATCAAATCAATCTTTCTGTTTAAATAATTTGAGCCAGATGTTAAAGAAATGTATCACATTTCACTTATACATGCAGAATGTACTGAAATTTCCAGTGACAGATGTATCTGATCACTCTGTTCAGAGTACTTCAGATCAAAACCAACGGAGAATTCTTATTCCTGAGTACAGTTGAAGATTAAACAATTAAGGATTATTAAGTTTACCATATCCTATATATTTACCATAAATGATCTCTTCTTTTTACCTGTAATAATACTAGTCTCCTTTTTAGTCTTTACCTTAACTTCTAATCCTGTGGTTAGACTGAAGAATGGAACTGCCTAAGAACATCACAGGGATTGATCCAGCTGGAAGATGTTGAGAATAAAAAAATGATGCTGACTGCTTCAACATCAGATTTGATTGAGTTTGTCGAGATGCCTTTTCTAACTTGTACTCGTTTTTTTCTTCAAACTGGTGGTTGTGTGGATTATGAAGCCAAGGTCCAAGTCAATGCCAGGGCTTGACTTCCAAATATTTGTATTTGTCAAAAATCCTTTTTTTTTCATGGCCTCCAGTCGTTTTCTCTATGAGTTGGCCTTCCAGACGCAAAATCTTTGAAGTTTGATTTCTTGTTATTTTCAAGAAAACATGTGACTAATGCCTATGCTGCAAATCTGGTCTAGTCTCCATGTTATTCCAAGATGATAAAAAGACTAATAATAGATAAAAAATAAAAGAAATTTAATTATTTGGTACTGTAGTTTATAGTACTCACATTAACAAATGCAGAGTTACTCAGTGCTGCTCATTTGCAGAATGAAAAAATATGTACTATATTGTAAAAGACAAAAAAAAACTTTTTTTGAACGGGGCAAGAAGAATGCTTTACCAGAATTACTAGTTGTTTTCTTTGCCAAGTAAGGAAGGCTACATTTGTTTAGATTGTTTTTAAGAAAGATAACTAAAATTATTAAGCTAACAATGTTGATTGAAGAATAAGACTACTTTTTCGTATTCATTTCAACACTCAATATTGAGATATGTTAAAAGATCACAAAAATAACTAAGTTAATTATTGTCGATGAAACTGAACAAAATTATAGTAAAATGACAATATGATAAAATTTAGCCAATAATAACAAAAGTTTCACCTATCCATACAAGAATTCAAAAAAAAATCTTATATTCTTATAAAATAGAAATATATATTTACTAATTTTTTAACCAAACTTCCCGCGATTACAGAAAAAAAAATCAGTGTTTATCTCGAACTGAATCATTGGGCTCTTCTCACAAATGTATTTTAGAAATCCTAAATAGAACGAAGTTACTTGTTCGCTGAATTTATCATTTATTTTATATAAAACATCAAATTAATTGCTTGAATTATTAAAGGGGGAGGTAGTCTCGGTTAGATGCCCCCACACATTTTGAATCTTTCCAATACTACGTCTATATAATATATATTAAAGAAACCTATACGAATATAAACAATAAACAGTATATTATTAAATTTCTACATGACTTCTTTGACTGACTCGCCCAAAGTTGGCAGGTTATTTTTTATGGGTCAGTCGAAATCTTCGTATATAAACAGTCCATCAAGCATAATTTAACTTTAAAATATGTATCAAGTTTTCTCGAAATTTATATGTTTTTTTTTTCTTTTTTCAATACAATATAGCCTTTTCCGTTTTCTTTTTCAATACAATATAGCCTTTTCAATACAAATTACTTGAATGATAAACCTACAAGTTTATTTTTCTCCATTTTTTATCTTTCTCTGCACAAAGCTATATACAAGTTTACTATGATATTCATTTTTTTAGAGTTTTCTTAGCTTATATATTACTAATGGATTTAACTATACTGACATTTATATATTATTTTTTTTATAATTTTTATATTCTCTTAGCAGTATATAAATATGAACTCACTTATAGTTTTAATTTAAAAAATTAATCTAATATCTTTTAACCAAAATTATGAATACTTTTATTAAAAAATTATACGATTTACTAGTTTTTCTGTACTTTGGAAATTGTACTTCCTACAACTCTTTCATTATAATTCTTTTAGGGGTAGTTTGATTTGACGTAATTGTAATTTTGCAATGTAAATGGTTGTAGTTGGAAATTCTGATATGATTTGTATTTACAGGAGTTACTTTTCCTAAATTTGGATAGATGTAAATGAGATTCTGAAAAATGAATTACGTTGTTTGATTGAAGTTAAAATTTAATATAAATATTTAGTTAGAATGAAATATTATTATATATAAATAAATAAAATATAAGTAAACTTTTAAATTATTTTTTTAATTTTGTTTTATTTTTTTCTTATTTTATTTTTAATGTAAATGCATTTACTTACGGCACAACTTTTAAAGACAGTTACTTGATATAATCATATTTACACCAAATCAAACACAAGAATTACAATTAAAATTTTAATTACTATCAATTACATCAAACTAAACACACTCTTTCATAATAATCTATTCGTTCTACTCCTCTTTAACGTTTCTTATAATACCAAAAACAAAGAGATTTTATTAACGTTCTCAGCTATAAGTAAATTATCTAAGCAACGGTAATACGACTCACCTCCGCTTCCGGCGTCTGGACTCGTACTACTGCCATTATTATTTGTGCTTGGCGGCGGTGGCGGCGGCGGGTTACCGGAAGCTGAACCATTATTATAGAACAGGTACGACTCAAAGCGGAGATAGCAACTTTGCCCATAAACCTTTCCCCCCTGCTTCCCCTCGCAACAGTAAGGGATGTTCCCCCTGGCGGTCTGAAGACACCGGTAGCACTCGTCCGCCGACAGGTCCCTGGTGCACTGCACCATGCCGTACAGGTCGGTGAAGCTCGTGGCGTTCACGGACTTGACGGCGAACAACTTCGGCGAGCTCCGGGTAGCATCGTTGATGAGGTCGTCCATCAGATTGCCCAGCAGCGTCTCGAACGTCTGCTGATCGGACGCGTTCCTGGGGTTCCATGCGTAGTACTTGAAGGAGGTGTCGGCGGTGCCGAAGAACATCTCGTTGGAGTAACGGAGCAGGCAGTTGTCGTAGGATATGGTCGACTTCTTCCCGCGAGGACAGTCCTGCACGATGTCCTGTATCGCCGTGCCGAGGCAGTTCCGGCACTCGTCGGAGGAAACGTCGCCGCGGCAGAGCGCGAGGCCGTAGGCCTGCTCCCCGGACTGGCCCTGGGTGTCGTTGAAGTAGCCGGTGGAGACGGCGCCGGAAGCGAGGGACGGCAGGAGGAGGTTGAGGTTGGCCTTGAAGGTGCTGTTGGCGGTGTAGTTGGTGTCGCTTGGGCAGTAGTCCCAGAGGAAGACTTCACCGGCGTCGCTGCGGTGGACGACGGTGGCGATGATGGCAAGAGCACAAGGAAGGACGAGAAGGAGGTGCGAAGGAGGCATGAGTGGAGGTGAAGTTTGAGGAGGAGGGAGGGAGGAAGGAGTGGGCAACAGGAGAGAAGTGGAAGCTTTTATTTAGAAAAGAAATAAGGAACCTAGAGACGCGTGGGGGGTGGATTGGTCGTAGTTGGGCAAAAGTACGTGGACTTATTTGTTGACCACCTTATGCCACAGCGGATTGATTGGATCCATTATGAGTTTTATATACTCTTTTCATTATCCGTTCGACTTCCGCTGCCAATACTATTAACACAAAGTTTAATTAAAAAGCAAAATAAAATTTATCTGATTAAATTAATAATTTTAAAATTCAGATGCTACTAGCTCACTCATCTTTTATTTTAAAACATACCTTATTAATCAAATGTATCAATCAAATTTAATTTCTATATATATATATATATATATATATATATTTACTTTCTATGTTGCATATGTAATATATTTCTTTATAACGATCTGTTTAATTTATGGGGTTAGTTGATCAAACCATAAAGATTAACCTATCTCCTAATAATATATTTTTTTATTTATACTGAAATTCTGAAATCCTAACTTCTTTATTCTTAATTCTAAACTCGATCTACTTATAATCTTATACTACCAACTGAGCAACTTATTTATAATATCCAATAATCATTGCCAGAAAATCAATAAAGTCCTATTTTCATTGTGGGAGGAATATGATTTAGTGCTCTAATTTTTAATTGGAACAAAGTTTAAAAAATATCATAATTTAGGATATGCAACTGGATTTTTTAATTGGTCAGTGTGTTGAACTTAAGTTTGTATTTAACATAGATTATTTTGTAATTAGTTAGTGAGTTGAATTTTAATTTATCGATATAAAAAAAATACCATTGAAAGATATTTACTTTAACGTGTGAATTATTCAGGTTAATACTCTTGTATGTTAGCGCATTAAAAACATTTTCTAAAACAAATAGCTCAACACATGTCATTGATCAGTTTTGCTAACCCTCAAATTTGCAATGATTGATGTATTTTAAGAATTATTTTTCTTTTAGTTGGCTTAAACAATGTTAGACGAACGATCAATACATAAAAATAACAACATGCTCGGCATATGTCTTTTTACCCACTTTGTGAAATCAATTCTTGTTTTCGCTTTCATCACAAAGACTAAATTTCAAGATTTAAAATATAAAATATGTTTATTCTTTCAAAAAAAATAAGTAATAATAAGAAAGTTACCATAACGCCTCGGGAATAACACCTCGCACACGATCGAATCGTTATTCAACATGCGGCTCGATATTTCTCGGGATGTCACATCGATATAACACTTACTTCTTCACCGTTAACTTACATCAGAAGTAAATCAACAATATGAATTAATATCAATCAACGAAAATTTAATAATAATAAACTTAAAAGGATATATACTTAACTTAACATTTACTATGTGCAAGGTCAATCAATCATGAGTTTGATCATCGTTTTCAATCCATCCGCTTAATCCTTGATATGTTCAATCACCTGCAGAATACGTGCAGAAAAAAAATCATCTCATGAGCTTGCACCTAGTATATAAGTCATAACAATATATATGAATGACACATTGTCATCTTTTAGGATCCTTTGACACTTTTAGGATCCTTTGACACTTAGTCATTTTCAACATTATGAAATAAAATACCTTAATTCAATATTTCGTATAACATACTCTATATGCATCAATAATAGTGAAAAACAATGACATATATAACATAATTTTTATGCATCAATATAACAATAATAATTAAGTCATTGTATTTTTTTACTTTAATCAATTTTATGTCAATAATAATATTTAACATGAACATTCAATACATTAGGCTTTCTAATATTCAATAACAATAGCAATGTGTCTATGTTAGACTTTATCTTATTTGTTATTATTTGATAACTAGAAGTCCATATTATGATTTTTTAAGTTATCTCCATGTTAATATGAGTCTTACTCATTCCAATAATAATAAGGATTCGTGATCTAACAATATTGATATCAATAAAATTTTTTGAACTATTTATCCGTCAATTATCAAAAGATAATTCTATGTTTAATTTAATCAATTTATGTGAACAGTTAACAATCATTGGAGGATTGTAATAACTTTGATCGGCCAATGTGGTTAGCTAAATCATGGGATGCACTTGCTCCGGTGACATTTCGAAAAATGTCATCAATTCTCACGTCTGGACTCAATAGTAAGAGGCATCTACTTTCCAATCTTCGACAAATGCCCAATACGAGTTTCAATATGCAAATTCAATCAATCAGTACATCATTATATTAATATTTTAATCTATTACGACTGACAATGCAACACATGTTATAGATTATCAATTAATTGACTCAATTTAAATAAAATGATATTACTATATCGATTCTGGGATAAGGTCAATCGAACCTACCTTAGTCGGTCGACCGACTCACCATATGGTGGTCGTCCGACTTGATGGCCGGTCGGACCCACTCCGATCGACTCATCGTTCTACTCTCAGCCGACTTAAACTCGGTCAGACCTACTTCAACCGATTTAATTGTCAAGTTTTGCTAACATTAAGATCAGTTGGACCGATCCATGCCTTGAGTTTGACTGACCTTTTCTGAAAATAGTAAAATAACAACATGAATCCTATATATTTTTCTAAGTTTTCAATATCAATACAATAATCAATTTATCACTCTCATCACATAGCATGATCAGTACAATAAACTATTTAATCAATAACAATATGAATTTTTCTATCATATAAAAGTCTTAAGTTTTAATGTGGCATAGCAACGATTCTTGAAGCAATTTATTTAACATGTAATTCATGTGCTTAAACATATATTATGTGGGCAAAACATAACATAAGAAGATCACATAACTCATGTAATTGCATACTTATTGTCCACTTCAATTTTCTATCACAAATAACAATCTTTTCAACTTATTTCACCATTTGACACATTTTATGATAAACATAATTCCATTTACACCAACCCAAATTATATGTGATCAATTCCATTTAAAGCTACATTCAAACATCTATTAGTAACTTAAAATCATTTCATAATTATGTTTTTCTAATTTACTATGTATTTTACAAAATGATCATGATATAGTTTGAGGCAAATTAATAATATCTCGATATTTTGATCATAACTTTCAAAATACAACTCAAAATAAGGTGAAATCAATTCCTATACAAACTAGACTTCAACAATATTTTGATATATTATACACAATGTTTGACCAACTATAATCTAGTCAAAATAATCTTGAAAGGGGAGCTATGAAATCTGGATAAAAATGCAATAAGTTGCTATTTTTGAATAAACTATAAACATATTCATGAATTCATAATTTTCTATGCTTAACAATAATTATTATCATAATTCATTATTTATTTCTAATAGTTGAATAAGAGGGATTATGATATATACGTACCTTTCTATATTTACAATGCATTCTTTACCTTTTGAGTCCATTTTTTTTTCTTTCATCTCACCACCTTCAACCTCCATCCTTATTCATTTTTTCTCCATGGCCAGCTTCAAGTTCATCTCTGTTGGACTAATTTTGAGCAGAAAAAAACTCACAAGAAGGGCGGCTCTTCTCTTTTATATTTTTATGAGACGGATTTATCAAAAAATAAATCAAATGATGGATGTTTTTTTCTAATTGGTGCCTTTCATAGTCCAATGAATGAATATGATGTGGTACGGGACCCACCTCGACTCATTTCTTTTATTCTCTATTTTTCCCTTTCTTTTTACTTGCACATGTGTTGTAGTTACTCCTTAACCTTTGAAATTACATTTTACTCTATACAAGTATAACAATATATCTGTTCGAGCTTTTAAGGATTTATCTTATCAACTTTATTTATTTAAAGTAGGTCGTAAAACTTTTAGTAATATGGGAAAAAAGAAAGAAAAATAAAGAGAGAAGCCCGGCAGAAACAATGGACTTGGCTGGCCCAAGCAGATAACAAGAGAGAACCAAAGAAGACCAAACCCAAAAGCAAAAACGAACCGAACCGACTTGTAATAACTGTACTTGTTTCGTGTCACGCAAGCAAGAACCAATTCCATTTCTTCGGATCTTTTAATTTAAAGTAATAAAAATAACGAAATCGTAATCTTTTGACCCCTGTTATTTGGGTCCTTCTTACCAAACTCTTTACCGCTGCCCTAATAGTTTACCCTCCTCTCTTCTTTTTTTTTTTTCTCCTACGACACATCGTTTGCGTCACGTCCCTCTCTTCCCTCCTTCCAGGTTCGAAAGTTAACCTCCTCTTCTTGCAGGAGGTAGCAAGAATGGCGGGTGCTTTGATTCAGTCCGGTATCATTGCCGCCGCCGTCTCCACCGGCAAGGGCCAAAACCACCTCCGGGGCTCCTCCGGGAAGGGCGGACGAAGAGGGCCCGCCGTCGCTGCCGCCCGGATGGTGTGTCATGCACGCTCGCCCTCGTTGACTCTGCGAGGCTTCGCGGGTCTGAGGGCGTCCGATAAGTTGGAGTTCCTGTCCGGACTCCCGCCGAATCTCCGTTCGGTCGTCTCCGGTCACGTTGCGAAGGTGCCGCAGGGAAGGGGGAGCAGAGGAGTCGCGAGTGCCATGTTCGATCGGTTTACGGATAAGGCCATCAGGGTCATCATGCTCGCGCAGGAGGAGGCGAGGCGGTTGGGGCACAACTTCGTCGGGACGGAGCAGATTCTGCTGGGTCTCATCGGAGAGGGCACTGGCATTGCTTCCAAGGTGTTGAAGTCGATGGGGATTAACCTCAAGGATGCGCGTGGGGAGGTGGAGAAGATCATTGGAAGAGGGAATGGATTCGTCGCCGTCGAGGTACCCTTTACACCCCGTGCCAAGCACGCTCTTGAAGTCTCCTTGGAGGAAGCTCGCCAACTTGGTATCCCAGCGATTCTCTCACTGGCTTGTGTTTATATCCAAACTCATATGGTTGAATTCAAGACTTTTAGTACTGTGCCACATTATCGATTTGACGTATTTTATAAACAATTATGAGCATAATCAGTGGACAAGCCGGGTCGATGTTTCTTTGTTGTATGAATGTTATCAGCATTGCATATTTGTATTATCATCATGGTTGCAGCTTTTTATAACGAAAATTATGAATAAAGGTTGAACTCATTAATAATCTGACATTCGTTGTTAATGATTATTATTATCTTGTCATGGTTGGATATGTGGACGATTGTTTGTATTTTACTTCTTATCTGTGGGATAAGTTTAGATGTGCGATAGCTTAGCGATATAGAATTTTAATTATGTTAATAATATCAGAGTTTATCTAGAGTGAAGAATTGGTTATCTACACCCTCGTGTGTTTTTTCTTTTTGCTTCACATATACAATTGTATAATTCACAGCTCTCAGTTTCTCAAATAAAGTTGGTTGACTATGTCATGCTTTCCTAAAAAAACAAACAGGAGCTCTCTCTATCTCTCTCTCTCTCTATCTCCCCATTTATATGGGACCTCTCTAGGAACTGAAGTTTTAACTACATGAACAAAACATTATATGCTATATTTATTAACATCCATTCGGCTACTCTGTAAAAGTAGGCACTCAAATTATGGTTGCAACCATCTTCAGAGATGAGAGATGATACATCAAGAACATTCAGGGGGAGCGGGACGGGGCACCGGGGGACAGTTTTTGACCTTGTCACTCCATCTCTATAGCTTTTTGGCACCACACAGCATACATGTACATTTCGTTTTTTTTATATATAGAAATACATGGATGACCATCTTCTTCTAGTCTTTCTTGTACCCCAAAAATGTAGGCACTCAAATTAATGGTCAGAATTCTGTTCATGTTTAACCGGTAATGACAACAAAAAATTAAGAAATTATTTTATTTTTTCTTATATTCTTGGTTGAACTTGCTAAACCAAAGTTGATGACATTTTCAGGGCACAACTACATAGGTACTGAGCATTTGCTTCTTGGACTTCTCAGGGAGGGCGAAGGGGTAGCTGCTAGTGTGCTTGAGAGTCTTGGAGCTGACCCAATCAACATACATGCCCAGGCATATTTTGATTTTATACCCTGCTTTACATGGGATTTGTCAGAAGAAGATTGTGATACCGTTATGTCAATAGGTTATTCGCATGATTGGTGAAAGCACTGAAGCTGTTGGTGCTGGGGTAGGAGGAGGAAGCAGTAACACTAAAATGCCCACACTTGAGGAATATGGGACAAATTTGACTCAATTAGCCCAGGATGTAATATTTCTCACGTTTTGCCTTTTATTAATATTTTCTTTATTATGACAAGCATTTTTTATGTGAAATCATGTGATAATGAAACAGGGAAAGCTAGATCCTGTAGTTGGCAGGCAGGACCAAGTAGAACGTGTCACACAAATTTTAGGAAGACGAACAAAGAACAATCCCTGCCTAATTGGAGAACCTGGTGTCGGGAAAACAGCAATTGCTGAGGGACTCGCTCAGCGCATAGCTAATGGTGATGTTCCTGAAACAATCGAAGGAAAGAAGGTTTGTTGAATTCTAATTGTTTGACTTTAGTAAAACTTCTTGATCTATTTTGGTGCTTTTCGTTGGTAAGTTACAGCATCGTCTCTTAAGTTAGTAATATCATGAAAATGATCTTAAGAAAATGCACGAAGTTTGCCTTGATGAACAATAGGAAACTTAGTGATGAGTTTATGTTTTATGCTGGTGGCTTCCAACTTTTCAGTTTGACCCTGCTTTACCTGATTGTTAATTTTGATTTATGTTACCCATCGATGAAATTTTTCTTGGTGTTATGAACTATATTTTTATCTAGGTGATTACCCTGGATATGGGACTTCTTGTTGCTGGTACAAAATACCGTGGAGAATTTGAAGAGAGACTAAAAAAGTTGATGGAGGAGATTAAGCAAAGTGATGAAATAATACTCTTTATTGATGAAATACATACATTAATTGGAGCAGGAGCTGCAGAGGGTGCAATAGATGCAGCTAACATCTTAAAACCAGCTTTAGCCAGAGGTGAACTGCAGGTATTCTTGTTGTATTGTTGATTAATATCCTACTTTATTCCTTTATATTTTTGCGCATGTGTTGGGAATGATTATCTTCAGTGCTAATCTTTTTTGTTTACAACCACCTTCACTTTTTTTGTCTTCTTTTAGAATTTAGACTCTTGCACTAATGGTATTACTAAAATACTAAATTTATCATAGTGTATTGGTGCCACAACACTAGATGAGTACCGTAAACACGTTGAGAAAGACCCTGCTTTGGAAAGGAGGTTTCAACCTGTAAAAGTACCAGAACCCACAGTAGATGAATCAATACAGATTCTCAGAGGTCTTCGAGAAAGATATGAAATTCACCACAAACTTCGATATACGGATGATGCAGTGATTGCTGCTGCTCAATTGTCGCATCAATATATTAGGTTTGCTTTTTAAACTGTTTCTTGATACCTTTATCAATACATTGTGTTGATATAGGAAGTCTTATCTTGTATATTATTTGACCTATTTGTATACAAAGATGGTATTTAACTTTTTGTGATATGACTTTTCCTCACAAGTTGAGGTTTCTTACATGCCGTATGTACTTAGATGAACTTAAATTATTTTGTGTCTGGTGGGTATTTCTTGCGTTCTTAACTGCATAAATAATCTGCCTGCACTTGCCTTGTTGAGAGTTATTGCTACCGGATTTACATTGAGCAATTTGAATACTATATTTGTCAAATGGAAAGTAGAGGTATATAGTGATATGTGTATTTTTCACATGACAATTTAAGATATTTCATTTGACTTATTTAGCCACTGTACAATGAACTAGAACATTTAGTTTCTCATGGAACATGTTATGCAAGTAATGCCTTATTCGGCTACTCATTTGGATAGCTTCTGGGAAGAAATCATTTTTACCATTTTCAGGCAAAATAGTAGAACAATCATTTGACTGTTTCATGCATACTCCACTTGGCCTGGGTGATATAACTCAGTTGGTAGAACCCTGCTCTTGCAATTGGGTCTTTGCCTAGAAGAATTTGAAGTTTTCAAATAATATAATATTATTTCAGATGTCTAAACTTGTGAACTTAAAGTATTATAGATTTCTTCTTCCAATATATTTTGAGAAAGTCTTTTCTCAAATATGCCACAGTTGTGGTGGCATATATAATAAATATTCTAAAAGCAACTTTTTAGTCCTGAAAATATAATTTTGAAATGTATACTTTAACATGGATCTAAGGGACTTCACATGTTGGCATTAGTATGGGACTGGTATAAAAGCTTGAAAGTCAAATTTTGATTTTGTCAAAATTATCTATATATGTGCATATTTAATAAACAATTTTAGATGTGAGATGTTTTCTTTTGTTATACATAAGTAATGGTAAGTTGAATATAAAATATAGCATTATCTAGTTGAGATGACTTGCTAAAATGTTCTCTTTTGTTACGGTAAAACTCCCCAATGAGAAGAAAAAGTTTTTTTTTTTGAAGGAAAAAAAGGATGACAGCCGGTGTGGCGGTTGTCATCCAAGTATATATATGTATGAAGGTGTCATTTACAGGTGAACACTCTCCCGAAGAGAGCGGCAAAAGAAGGTGAGAAAAGTGATGATGAGACGCCTCCTACCCAAAACCCCACTCCCGAAGGAGAAAAGAAATATGGTGTACAACTGTCTCAACCTGACATCTCTCCCCACAAAAAATGGTCCGGTTACGCTGGAGCCAAATAGCCCAGGAACCTGCCAAGAACGTCGCCAGTAGTCGTCTCCACCCCTGCCTCCGGCTCGCTGACGCGCGTATAGGCCGCCAAAGATCCTCTGCATCTGTAGGAAATGCAAGCAGTCTACCCGTCTGGTGCCATATCTCCCGTACCCTCGGACAGCTGAAAAACAAGTGTGAGATGTCCTCCACTGCCTCCGTGCATAGAACGCACGATGTCTCCGCCTGGGGTGCCCATCTCGCTCTGTATGCCCGAGTGAGAAGTCGACCGTGCCGCATAAGCCAAGCAAAGATCTTGACTTTGAGGGGTATCCGCAGGCGCCAGATGGATCGGCAATCAAGCTGAAGCTCTGTCGGTACGGTGGCTTCTGGAAGGAAGTGCAAGTAAAGCCTGCGGGCCGAGTAAGGTAATGGGTCCCAGACCCACCCATCCTGTCGTGAGGGGTCCGGCCGGAATGGGGCGATCCTCTGATGAAGTAGTATAAGCTCTGCTATACGCTGGTCTGACAGTGCGGATCTAAAACTTGGGGTCCATGTTCCGGAACCCCGAACTCCAGCCTCAGACCATGACTCTGACACAGACGCTGTCGGGTGTGCCGCCAGTGGCCAAAGCCGCGGGAACGCCGTGTGTAGAGAGCCTCCCGGGAGCCACTCCTGCTGCCAAAATGAGAAGACCTCACCCGAGCCGAGTGATGGCCTCATGAGCGAGCGTACACGTGGAAGTACTACTGCCACTCCCCTCCAAAAACATGAAGCTCCCCGCGGAAGATAGCTCCTCGAATCCCACGATAGGTCTCGTCCATAACATGTGGTGAAAACCTCCTGCCATAAGCTGACCTCGGGACCCATGATGCGCCCCGCCCACCGGGCTAAAAGCGCCCAGTTGGCGTAGCGGAGATCTCTAACACCTAGTCCGCCCTGTGATGTAGGTCGACAGATGTTTTGCCATGCTACGAGGTGCACTCTTCTGTCTTGTCCACATCCCTGCCAGAAAAATCTGCTCCTCAAAGAGTCAATCCGACTGATCACTGCTCCAGGCATCCGAAGCACTGACATGTAGTACGTCGGAAGGGCTGACAGAACCGACCGCAGTAGGATCAATCGACCCCCCCTCGATAACAGCCTCGAACTCCAACCCTGTAATCTGTGCTCCAATCTCTCTATCACCGGGGTCCAACCACGCGAGCTGATGTGCCGATCCGAAAGAGGAAGACCCAAATAGGTGATCGGTAAAGTGCCGATCGGTGTGCGAAGCTCCTCCGCGCAGCCGACTGTCTCCTCCGCCTCCATGCCAAAGGGGATGAAAGCCGATTTGGCATGATTGATATGAAGACCCGATGCTGATCCGAAGAGATCTACCAGAATAGCCACCCGCCTAGCCG
The DNA here is from genome assembly GCA_001647135.1 of Pontederia paniculata. Taxonomy (NCBI): domain Eukaryota; kingdom Viridiplantae; phylum Streptophyta; class Magnoliopsida; order Commelinales; family Pontederiaceae; genus Pontederia; species Pontederia paniculata. The sequence goes on along the minus strand of LTAE01000411.1, from coordinate 5,929 downwards.
CGAGGGACGTGCCTTCTATGAAAAATGTCGTATCATCCGCATACTGTAGAATCGGCACTAGATTCCCCGAGAAGCCACTGATGAATCCGGCCCTACAGGCTGCCTGAGTGCACCTAGCAAGAGCATCCACTGCCAATACGAATAGCATGGGGGCCAGTGGACATCCCTGGCGAACCCCTCTCTGCGGCTGCACCCAACCTCCTGACCTCGACCCGTTAACCAGGACCGAGAATGAAGCGGTAGTGATGCACCGTTTCATCCAAGTGATCCAGGTCTCCGGGAATCCGCGAACCTGCAGAGCCTGCCAGAGAAAGGACCAAGAGACTGAATCATATGCTTTGGAGAAGTCCACCTTCCATAGGAAAGCTGGGCAAGCAGTCCTCCTCCATCGTGCGACTATCTCTGCGGCTATGGTGTAGCTGTCAGTGATGCTACGGCCCCGGATGAAAGCTGACTGTGCTGGATGGATGAGCTCCGACAACACCTCTCGAAGCCGATTTGCCAGTACTCTAGCCACCAAGAGATAAATGGCATTGGATATGGCAATCGGCCTGAAGTCCTCCACATGCTCCGCTGGAGTCCGCTTCGGCAACATGAACAGCAGGAACCGATTGAGGCGCTCAAATCCTCGGTTTCCACTAGCGAACTCTTGGATTACTGCCAGCACATCTCTCCTGACTACTGGCCAGAACTCCCGATAGAAGAAGATCGGGAAGCCGTCTGGGCCTGGGGAAGCATCATTGTTGAGGTCCCGGAAAGCCCGGGCAACCTCAACCTCCGTGAAATCCTGTATCAAAAAAGAAGATTGTGAGTCAGAAATCTGGGCGACCTCTCCTGGATCCCACCGCCATGGTCCCGTCGGTGAACGCCTGTAGGTCTCTCTGTAGTAGGAGGCCATGACTGCACCTATGTTCGCATGCCCGGATATCCTCTGTCCCTGTACCTCAATGTGATCAATCCTGTTCGCCCTTCTGCGAGAGCTCGCGTACATATGGAAAAAGCGGGTGTTGGCATCGCCCTCCCGGAGCCAGGTCTGTCGAGAGCGCTGCCTCCACTCAATCTCCACCTTCTTGTCCTCCTCTTGGATGAGCATCAGTTAGATCTTCCTCTTGCACTTTTCCCCCTATTTTGCATGAGGTCCCTTTTTCAATATGTTATACATGCTTATGTTACAACACCATGATTGCAATATGAGAACTCTTTGCTTTATGTGATCTAATTTGAACAAGTTTTGTACAATATTGGATTCCATATATTGTATCCTATATAGCAATGAGGCATTAAATTGGTGCTGAAATGATCAATATTTTCAACATGGAAAGTGTGAGAAGCTGTTGCCTCTGTATGGGATAGATAGAGGTCTAGTTGATAGCAATTAAAATCAGTTTGGAGTAACAAAGATGTAGCTGATATTTTCTCTTTAGCTAAGGTTAATCAAATATTGGCTAGTGAGCTGGTTATCTCGGCTTTGTGTAAGCTAGAGCTTGTGCCATCAGGAGACTTACTTTTTTTCCCACTGAGAACACTCCAAATACTTTTATGAGTCAGATAACAAAAGCAAAAAGATCGATTAATTCCTCTCTGAAAAACCAAATAATTGCCAATCCCTTGTTCTTCGGCATGCATTGCTGTTCACATCCCTCAGACATAGATTGTCTCCTTATTTCTCCATATTTCTGTTATTCAAATTGTATTTAGCTGCTTCTGGAAAACATGTTCTTGAAATTGATTCTTAAATAACAACAGTGAATGATCATCCAACTGAAGATAAAGCTCCATTTATCTTAGGCAATAGCATCATGGGTTAAAAAATTCTTTGGAACTCTCTAAAAAATGTCCTTTGGAAACAATACATAAGTGGAGTAACACGTGTATGATGTATAACGTATCTGAAATTACAAGAACACCAGCTAGTATGTCTGCAATGGATTTGTAGTCTCTTTTTTTCTTTGTCATATATGTTCTTATACCTTCCGGTCTTCAGTGATCGCTTCCTACCTGATAAAGCAATCGACCTGATTGATGAAGCTGGGTCTTGTGTTAGACTTCGTCATGCACAAGTAGGTTTTTATATTACTTCTGCTTGACATGTTTGTTATTAGTAATAACAGAAGACTTCTTCATGTCAGCTTCCTGATGAGGCTAAAGAGCTCGACAAAGAGCTGAGACAGATAACAAAGGAGAAAAATGAGGCAGTACGCGGCCAAGATTTTGAGAAGGTAAACCACCTTGTGTTAAGTATAAATACTACCACTCGCTGCATAAATTAGCACACTATAAATATAGCATTGGAGTAATATGGTTGTACTTAATATATCTTGGGCGGAATAATAGTTAAGATAGCTGCATCCAAATTGTTCTAGTATTTTTCTTGTGGTAACTAATATATTTTGGTTTGTAGTCGTTGCTCTTAAAGCTGCAATATATTGTGTATTGTAACAGGCTGGTGAACTACGTGACAGAGAGATGGAATTAAAGGCCCAGATCACAGTCCTTATCGACAAAGGCAAGGAACTGAACAAAGCAGAGATTGAAGCTGGTGAATCTGGCCCCACGGTTACAGAAGCAGACATACAGCATATTGTATCTTCCTGGACAGGAATCCCTGTGGAGAAAGTTTCCAGTGACGAATGTGGCCGCCTCCTTAAGATGGAGGAGACACTTCACAACCGTGTCATTGGCCAGGATGAAGCTGTCAAAGCCATAAGCCGTGCGATTCGTCGTGCCCGTGTTGGTCTAAAGAATCCCAACCGTCCAATTGCCAGTTTCATATTTTCTGGTCCAACTGGTGTAGGAAAATCAGAATTAGCAAAGGCACTTGCTTCTTACTATTTTGGTTCTGAGGAAGCCATGATACGGCTTGACATGAGTGAGTTCATGGAAAGGCACACTGTTTCGAAGCTCATCGGCTCACCGCCTGGTTATGTTGGTTATACTGAGGGTGGTCAGCTTTCTGAAGCAGTTCGTCGCCGGCCATACACTGTTGTCCTCTTCGATGAGATAGAGAAAGCCCACCCTGATGTTTTCAACATGATGCTTCAGATTCTGGAAGATGGGAGGCTGACAGACAGTAAGGGGCGAACAGTGGATTTCAAGAATACTCTCTTGATTATGACCTCCAATATTGGAAGCAGTGTCATTGAGAAGGGAGGCCGTAGGATTGGTTTTGATCTTGACTATGATGAGAAGGATAGCAGCTACAACAGAATCAAGAACCTTGTAACAGAGGAGTTGAAACAGTATTTCAGGCCAGAATTCTTGAATAGATTGGATGAAATGATAGTGTTCCGGCAGTTGACAAAGCTCGAGGTTAAGGAAATTTCCGATATAATGCTTAAGGAGGTTTTTGAGAGGCTGAAGGGCAAGGACATAGAGCTTCAAGTGACTGAGAGGTTCAAGGATAGGGTGGTGGATGAAGGTTATGACCCTAGTTATGGAGCTAGGCCTCTAAGGAGGGCGATCATGAGGCTTTTGGAGGATAGCTTGGCAGAGAGAATGCTAGCTGGGGAGATTAAGGAGAGAGACTCAGCCATTGTTGATGTCGACTCGGACGGGAATGTGACAGTTCTCAAAGGTGAGAGTGGGCTGAGAGAATCAACATCAGAACCTATTCTAGTCTAGCTGATTTCAAGCAACTCAATTTTTTTAAGTTGCCATTGTAGGGGCTATTACGTGAAAGAATTAGGTGCCTTTTTTTTTTGTTTGCAGCAAGTCTTTTGATTGATTTAGGGAGAGAACTAAATGAAGTTTAAAGGATACAAAGGTAGGATTGAAGTTCGATTTTTGTCTTCTCTGATACTTTTTTCCTGTAGCCTAATGCTCCCAACTTCTATTTATATCGAGTGCTTCATAAAAATTGGTTCAGCCGAATGAGTTTATCTTAAACCGGTTGAGATTCGGACAAAGAATTTGCATTTACAGATGCAGAAAGTTGGTTTTGCCGTTTTATATTTCAGGTACACGAACGGTCTTCGTGACGTTAGGAGGCAATAAACAATAATTTTGACTTGATTATTGACCATCATAGTCAAAATTTAAAATAATAGAAGATAAGACTTGAATTTGATCAACACATGACAAAATTAGCAAGAGACATTAAGATCATGATAAATTTACGAATTAACGAAAGACATAACTTTGATTAAAAAATGATATAATTGAAGATTTAAACTTTAAATATATAATTTGTCCATAAATGTTATTTGACATTAATGAAACATACATCCGCTGCTCGAATGCGATATATAGTCTTTACAACATGATAGAAAAAAAGACTATAATATAACTTGACTCTAAGTCAACCCATAATATATGTTTTAGCCATCATGAGAATTAAGTATGACAATTATTTTTCATCTGCAGGATCTAGAAGTAATGAACTTTCCTTTTTCAAAAAAAAAGAAGCAATGAACTTTCATCCCATTAGAATATGTAAAGACCGAATAACAGGTGAATCTATCACCCATATATGTAAAAAACTACATGACATGCATATAAACATCATATTTAAACATGTATCATAATATAGGATTTTAACTCAACTTAAGGTCAACATATGACCATCATCTTTTTATTCTTTAACTTCTTAACCAATTATACTTAAAGATTTAATTTAAGTCTATTTTTCGTCTTTACTTTCTTTCTTATCTTGCTTATGCATTATTAGTATTTTAACTTTCATGTTAACTTTACTTTACTTGATATTATCGATATAATACATCATATACTTAGCATTATCAATATAATCCTTCTTTAGACATGAATATCATCTAAGTCAATGCACATAGCTTCTTTGACTTAACTTCATCATTCATGTCTTTTCCTTCATCTTTCATCTTTATTATCATGTGACATCTTAGAAGTTAATTTTTAACTTCTCATAAGTCGTCCCCACGTCATATGTCCATTTTCATTCTCTTATCTTGATTAGGAATTTTGATACAACATCACTTTATGGTTGATCAGACCAAGGACACCTTTCACCCTACATAAGCCATTCCTAGGATATTGGGAAGCACATCATCACGTCCGGTGAAAACTTTACTTCCCAAGAAGCATATCATCGTTTTCGATGAAGATCCTTACTTCCTTTCGATGATGTACCAAAACTAATCTCAATCCATCTTTTATTACAATACATCAAATATCATCACAAGCACAACATGTTTCATCTTTTAAGCCCTATTTACGGCTAAGCATGCATAACGTATATAGGTTATCATCATATACTATAACAATGATATCACTATATGTTTAGCATACCGAGTAGATTATCAACATAAATATAGGATATAACTGTCTTCGATGTTCAATTTGAATCTTCTCATTCACTAATGTGTGATGTCAATATTATCCATAATATCAGTATTGAGAATAATACCCACCAGTATTGACCAATATTATGAGTATTGGTCAATATGGGCTGTCGTATCGATCAATATGATCGGCCAGTAGAAATCAATATGATCTTCATATCATCATATCTTATGTTACAACGTAAGTTATGTTGAATCTAGGATCCCAAGATGGTTTTGATGATCACAAATTTGTAAGAGAACTTAGTTTAAACTGATGAACTTGTTGAGCTGATTTCTGAAACAGGATATTCAAGTTCAGAATATGAAAGGTCGACCAAAAGCTAAAGGAATGTACGACCTATGTACAGATACATATCAGAGAAACTCTATGTGTGCAGTGGTCATCCTAAGCATATGAAGTGGTCGACCAATATTGGAGGAGATTGCATGTGAAGAGGAAACAAAGGCTAAACTGTCGACCATAGATATAAAGGAGACCGAAAACAAAGGCTTAACAAGAGAGGTTGCCCGATGATGAGTAGTGGGCGACCGAAGGTATCACCCTTATAACTAGAGGATGGAGAACGGGTGCTCCAAGGAGAAGTGGACGCCCAATGAAGACTTAGTCAAAG
>LTAE01000410.1:63601-83176 GCA_001647135.1 Pontederia paniculata | reverse complement strand
CCATTATTATTATTATTATTATTATTATTATTATTATTATTATTATTATTATTATTATTATTATTATTATTATTATTATTATTATTATTTCTGACGTTATTGCATGCACAAATAATACATAATATTTGCTGCTCATGTACCAAAAGGGAAAAAAAATAGACATTAGTGTTTTGATCTCATTTGCTTTTAAAAATGGATGGTTTCGGTTCACGGGAGTGATGCAATTAATTATGTGACAAGGAGACTGTTCCTTTGCTATGAATTCCTTGATATTTTTTATTGGTTCGTTTAAAAAGTGAAATACTAACATTTTTTATCTTTTTGATACCTTGAAAAGTCGATTGGACTGTAGTTTTAACCTAACCAAAATAATCCATAATAACGGTTGGGTTTTCCAACTAAATTTGGATCCTAAAACAAGGTATTTTAGAATCATTAATGTTGAGAGAGGGCTAAAAGCAAATTACGGTACATAGTTTGATAATGCGCCCGGTTTGACAATTAAAGCTAAAGTCGGATGAGTGGTCCAGTGACCAGGCCCTGATTGCGCCCACTAACAGGTTTTGTGGTAAAGTTAACGTGGATTATGTCGACAATTTGACTGTATACATTAACGAATATAAATTACGTGAGTCATATTTTAAAAGTGGTTCGTCTTTCTTTGCTTTCTCATGACCCTCCTTTTGTAAGAAAAAAAAAAAATTGGCCATCTGTCTGAATCATGAATGTGCCAATAGTAACGATCAAATGAATGGTTACATTAATATTATCATCATAAGCAAATTTAAAGATCGTGAAAGATCTTACAACTAAATCTTAGGAGGATTTAAGGCAACAAAATCATAAAGCAGATATATATATAATATATATAATATATATATTATATATTATACCTACCAAGTACTCTGTTTTAAATTATTGATGACTTCACGTGGTGACATATGATGTAAAGTTGTATGACAGGAAAATGACGAGATTCTTGTATATGAAATGTAAAAAAGCAGAGGGCCCAACTATGGGGATCCAAAACCTTATAACTGCCTTGATTCGAAGTAGTCAGAGATACTACAAACAGAGCCATCAACAAAAACAGTAAAAGAAAAGGGGGCCCGAAGATGATACATGCACAAGATATTGGCAACCTTACAAACATTTGGCATTACCTTACATAGGTACACGTGGAATGTTTCAGCCATCATATGGCTGAACAAATTACAAGACTAGGAAAGGACATTGCTTTCTAGCATGATCAGGAATCAACTTGGCAACAAGTTCTGATGGGACTCCTTTCAACTCTGTTCAATCAGACATTATAGACAATAGACGAGTGTGAACTTTTTTATCATAGAGAAAACCAAATAACATAATCATGCGGCAATTGTGTCAAAAAACTTACCATGAGACTTGAAGTTAAAGAGAGGAGGCAGATATCGACCATTTGGCAGACGGGTACTTGGGTCTCGCAGCTCATCAAAGAATGGGTGGATCAATGCTTCCAACTGCATGAGTAACAAGTTGTTCAGACATCTATGACCAATGCTTGAAATGTTACAGGTTTAACTACCCCAAAACTGATGACTAAGATGTACTCACAGCAGTGCTTCTTAAATTTGGTGAATACTGAAGGAGCCTAGAGACAAGATCTACTGCTTCTGGTGGCATTCGTTTGTGGAAGATCTGATCGAGAATTATATCATTAGTTAGATCAAAATAGAAATAAGGTTAGGACAAACACGAGAATTAACCTTATGCCATGGGTGAGCTTTGATCTGCGGAAATTTAAACTCCGTGTAATTGGGGTTCATGCATTTAATTTCTTCTCTTGTTGGTGTACCCAGAATCTAGCATGACAACATTGTTATGTGAGGTTATAAATGACAGTGACAACCCCTATTAGCGTACAGTTTTTCGTAGGGAATGACATTTGTATAACAATACCTTGATGATTTCTACAAGTTGATCAACTCCACTCTCACCAGGAAAAAGAGGCTGTTGTTTTGGTAATGAAAAAAAAACTAATGATGCATTAGAAATACAAAAAAAATGTAGCTTATAATTTTATTTCAATTTTATTATGAGATATAAACTTCACCTGTCCTAGAAGGAGCTCAGCAAGAACACAGCCAGCAGACCAAATGTCAATTGCTGTAGTATACTCAGTAGCACCAAATATAAGCTCAGGTGCTCTATAGTATCTAGAACAGATATATGATATGTTTGGTTCTCCTTTAACCTGGGGAAGTTTGAAAAGCAAACATGTCTAACCAAAAATAGTCTAAAGAAAGAAACATGGATTTCAGTATCACAAAATAGACGTACCAAAACTTTGGCACTTCCAAAGTCACATAATTTGAGCTGATGAGTATGCGGGTTAACCTGTCATGAAATGTGCTTCATAAATTTGCTCTTCAAGGTATATGAGGTAGAAGTCATATTCTCGTACAGAAATGTGAACTATTATGTAGAAATAATTGGCCTAGATATTGGTTGCGTCCAAGGTTGTCAAACTCATAAATCGGACTTCACATGGAAAAGCAGGTAAACATGTAATGCGTGGGATTGTAGCATGACACGCCGAATTCTATCAAACTTTAGTTTTTAAATATTGTAGAGTCTAGCTAAACATATGATAATGTAAAACCTACTGTGAAAAATACCATCAAGTCTTTCCCCCAAAAAGTACTATAAAAAAACTCAACCTGTAGCCTGCATGACCATGAGCAGGGGTATTATACTGCTTGCGAGCAGCATCTCGTGAGCACGAACAGAAAATAGATTACTTACGAGCAGTCTCTGCTCGCCATCAGTCTGCTTGGGAGCAATTTCTGTTTGCCAGCAGTCTGCTTGCGAGCAGAGCTAGAAAGAGAGACAGCTCGTCTCTGCTTGCCAGCAGTCTGCTTGTTGCTAGCAAGAGAGAGTACATGATCAGTCTCTGCTAGCCAGCAGTCTGCTTCTTAGCAGAGAATGCTCACCAGCAGACTGCTCATGAGCACACACTGCCCACACAGAAGAAGAGGAGTACCCTCTTCTGACAGTCTACTCCCACTTCTGCCTTTAAACAGAAGAGCCTGAGAGCGAGAATGGGATTGGAAGAGAGAGGAGAATAAACCAGCGAGGCGGTGATGCATGATGGCAGCAGTGGTGAACAGCATCTTGAGCACAATGAGATGAATGACAAGGCTGGAGCGAACACAGCAGCCCTGATTCTTGCTTCTTGGAGGACTGGGGTTTTGGTAACTTGGGGTGCTGTGGAACCCAAGTAAAAACAGAAAGAAAGGATTAGGTGGACATAGCTGGACAGCGTGCTTACCAAGTTTACAAGTCAGCACACAATTATATCGTGCGCTGCCTCAAAATGAGTCAGCGTGCTTTTGTAAGACTCTTTCTTCAAAGCATGACTGGCTTTCTCTTATATTGGTGTTTGGTGAAGTTTTCTGAGATTGCCTACTTCAAATTTCTGTGCATCAAAGCTTATTGTGCTTGCTTTCTTCAAAGCAAGCAAATGCTCCTGTGAGAGAAAGCTAGTATGTTTTCTTTCAAAAATTTGGGATTTCCAAAATGCAGAAAATTGCATAAGCATGCAAAGAATTGTCACGCAGTTACCGAAACTCATAAAAACTATGAATAAAGTAACTGGTTCATTGTATATCTATGCTAAAAAAATTCTAAGAAAAACTTGAGGAAAATAATTTACTCCTTACAAGTATAAGAAAGGTGATACCAACAAAAAGGTTGTAGACAATTAAAGCTCCTATGAAGCATCATTTAGTGGGGCATACCAGAAGATTTTGTGGCTTGATGTCCCTGTGACAGACCCCAATGCTACCATGGATATAAGCTAAAGATCTACATATCTGTCAATGGATGAAACCTGAATAATATTAGCACTATTTTGTAAACATAACACGGAAAGGTAGGTAGAAAATAATTGATCGGTTTTTCTTTCCTCGGGAGAAACAACAAGCCAGCAAGGGAAAGACAAAACTTAAGGAAAATAAAGAAACAGAAATAGACAATATACAGAACTGTATTCCCGCATTAACTACCCCATGAATCACATTGATATTTAAAGATGAAAATACATAGATGCTGCATACTTCTGAGATTGCTAACCTGATACGTGTACAGTTTCACATAAATCAATGGCATGCGCTGGTTCATCTTGTTGTAATGCTTGATTACTCGATGAACAGTTTCAGGTACATATTCCAACACCAAGTTAAGATAGAGTTCATCCTTTTCAGTAGTTGAAAAGAAGCAATGCTTCAAGCAAACAACATTTGGATGGTCAAGCAGACGCATGGTCTGTAGCTCACGGTTTTTATACCTCTTGTCTTGAAGAACCTTCTTTATGGCAACTGTTTCACCAGTTTCTAGACATTTTGCCTGGAATTATCAGATTTGAAAAAGAGAAGCTGTAATACCAAGTGAAAAAGCAAAGTATTGTACAATCAGAGATAGTCTGAGAGTATATTTCCACTGATATTTTTTAAAAGGTATTTCCTTTCTTGATACTATAGTGTTGCTGCCTCATGCCAAATGGGGAATGGACACAGAAGTACATAATGATCAGAAACATTCTATGCAAATGAAAGAAAAAACACAAAGGAGATAATTAATCACCTGGAATACAACCCCAAATGATCCATGACCGACAACACGCTCAGCCATGTAGCTAATAGTCTGCATTTAGTTTCAAAATGCTTATGTAATAAAAAAGGATGGATTTGAAAAAGATGCACGATATAAACGTCAATGTAATAAGCATAGTGTGGTATTATTAGGGCGCTTGGTGGATATCTACCTGTTTTGGCTGGCCATTTCTGCCACCAATAGTTGTCACAATAATATGACCTGTTTCAGTCCCATTTCCATCAACCACAGTAGCTTCAACATCCTGGAGTAAGCCTCAGTGAAATAGCAATTACATTGAAATCTAAATCAAGAGTTTGTAGACCTAAAATGGCTATAGACGTGAAATTGGAACACCAATTACCTTATCATCTCTTATTTTCATATCATTCATTTCATCAGGCAACCTATCAACAGCAAGACTACTGCTGCTGGTGTTTCTCATTCCCGAAGATGGCAGCATACTCATTGAAGATATCTGACAAATTGAAATCTACAAGTACCTAACACGAATTCTTCATAAAGTCAACGTAGCTGCAAATCACCTGATGAAAAATGGTAAGTCAAATTATAAATGCATTAATGCAAACACAGGAAAGAATTTGGTTTAAATCAAAGACCACAACCTTTAATGCCCGTGAAGAAACATGAATTCAGATAGAATAAGCTACATTATATGGTATCTAGTAATTTTTCTTTGAAAAGAATATGGTATTTAGTATTGCGTACAGGTACGCTAATATATTAGATATATGTAATATAAGAAACTAACAATTGACAAGCTAAAATATCAAACATTACACTATCGAGGATAAAAGAACTTGTAGATCAACATAGCATGTATTTTGAATATATTAGTATCACTAGTCTGCTTCACTTTTTTTTTTCTTTTTGGTATAATGCTGTTGACTTTATCATTTCAAAAGCAAACATCAGTTGCTTTGATTTAGGTGAAAAACATTAGGAGTTATTGGGCTGATTGGACTTTGGACACAAATAATCTTGTAAAGTGAAATATAATGTTTTCAGGTTTTTTACAATACGTACCCAAGCCGTGCCCCAAGGCATACCTGTTTCTAAACAAAATCTTTTTTTAAATATTGGGCATCTACTCAGATGTACCCAACATGCCAATGGTATGGGTTACAAAATGAAGAGCCTATCCACTTGAGGCAATAAGTTAATAGCCACAAGAAAATTCACCAAGGAAAAACAAAAACAAGTATATGCATCCCTAAACAGGCATTAACATAAACACCCACTACTTTTGCATCAGACACATCCTGAGATTTTTTTACCAGATCTCATTATTCCTTAGATTTTATATTCTGTGTTTGATTCTACCTCAGTATTCTTCATGTTCCTTTCGCCATTCCTTAGTTCAGTATATGTAGAACACTAATTTTCCAACCAGCCTTTTTATGTACCAGGTCTTCTATGATATCCAGATCAGAATAGGCAAACATGTGAAGATGCCTATTCTCAGGGTAAAAAGTTATTTGCACTGGACAAGACTTATGCAACTCAAGATCCTGTACAGGACATCAAGATGATAGATTCAAAGGGCCTGCATGAACTATCGGATCACACTGTGGGCATATACTAAACCTGAGAGAGTGACACTGAGATTGTTGAGCTTTCCAACCAGCCTGGCAACAGCAAGTCAACCAACATCATCTGAACATAGCTCTATTACATCTTAATGTAACGCACCAGAGAGGATGTTCCTTTTTATCATTTATTGTCATCTTAATATCATGTATAATGCTTTTATCAACATTCACTAATTAGGACAACTTACACTTAATGTCCATAAATTTCTAAGGATATTTGAGGATAAAGTACACCATATCTATAAGATCGGAGGCAAGTTATTTATGTTACAGGGTTTCGTCACATTGAAGATTTAATTCAAGAGAACAAATCCAAGTGGCTTCGAATTCTTTAAGCGAACAATCAAAGAGGCGAATCTGAAACCCACCCATACACTAAACGGAAGTCTGAACTGCACAACTTTTACTATCCCTCAGCTCAAAGAAATCTTTGGATTGAATCCGTAACGTAATTGCCGAAAAAACTAAACAAAACCGCACAGGAGCAACAACCAAATGAACAACCATCACGTTCGCCCCAAATTCCCTCAGGGAAGAACCCTAAACAGGGGCGATCTACGGGCCCCTTTGAAGCCTAAATTTTACTTAAACAAGGGGAAACAACGAAGAACGATAAGATCGCGCACCTTAGCAATGAAAACATCAAATCGAGCACGAGAAAGAAGCAATTTTACCAGAAACAAATTTGAAGGAAACGCGAGCGCAAATCGACCGCCACCCGGCAAAAGGATCGGAGCGCGAACGAGACCGATCGATCGCTCCTCTTTATCCGGTCGCCGACGACGTCGTTGCCGTCGGCCTCTTCCGCCTCCTATTAGGGTTCGCCGGGGGAAGCGAGACGAGTGTGAACGTGAGATCCGGCTTCCCCTTTCTTCTTCTTCTCGCCTTCTTCCTCGTTTAACTTTTTTTTGTTTATTTTTTGCTACTTCTTCTTTTTTATTTCTAACATAAATTTTACTTATTATTTGTTTTCGTGTTCTTCGATAGCACTGCACTACGCGTGATGGCAGCCCGACCAAAGTGGCAAAGTGAACCCCACATCCAGCGACCCGCATAGAAAGTTTTATGAGAAGATTAATCACGGCCGTCTATCACGGGATTAGCGTTCGATCTTTGCTGGAATTTTATTTTTCCTCCGTTTGAATTCCGAGTCTAAAATAATTACTAATGTGGTGTTGTGAATAGATGTGTCTCCTTCGCGCAATAGAATGTCAGTTATTTTATTATGGAAAATACTTAATATTCAGACATTTAAAAGAAAATTAACATAATTATTATGAATGTGATTATAAAAGGATTAAAATAATTTAGAAGAATACTAATATTTTTTTTATTAATTCGACTTTTAGACCTTGTTTGGATTGAGATATTAGGAAGAATAAGATAGAAGATGGGTGATTGGTGTTAGTGAGATTTGAAGGGGTGAGTCATACTTCTAAATTTCAAATATTTCATTCCACCAAATTGGTGGAATTAAAGAGAACGAAATTTTTTAATTAAAATTATCTATTTAAATAATTTTCTAAAATTATATCATAGTTCATTTAAAATAATATTCTTCTTTATATTATTTTAATTTATGATAGAAAATATTTGAGTTGAGTTCATTTATTGATTTAAATTTTTTTCTATCTTATTTTATAATTATTTAATACTTACATTTGTTTAACTTTTATTCATTCACTTTTTTTTTCTCGGACTATTTTTTTGTCATAATATTTTAAATCTATTGAATGTTATTATAATATTTTTATTTTTTAAATTAGTTATTTTTTATTAAATTTGAGATAAATAATTATTTTTATGATTATTTTTACTTTAGCATCTTATAGTATTGTCATTTGAATAATATTTTTTATTTATGTAATGATAATATTAATTTTTTTCACTCTTCTCATATCTATCTATCATCTTCGATCTTTGTTATCTTTATTTAAAAAAATAAAAAAAATAAAAATATTGTGAAAGAAACAAAATACATTGAGAGAAAAACAATACTAAAGATAAGAGAAAAAACATATAAAATGATATAAATAATGATAAGTATATAAATATTACAAGAAATAAAATAAATATATAATAATATTATATTTATTAAGGGTCATAAATAGTAATATATAATAAAGGATATAAATGACTCTTATTTAAATTATTCAAATATGTCACGATTTAATTTAACCCATCGTAAAATTTCATTCAAACATGAGTTTAATAATAATCAATCACACTTCACCATACTCCACCACTCCACCTATACTTCATCATCTCATATCACCTCTCCATTAGTTAGTTCACAAACAAAGTCTTAGCACCGAGTCCAAGAACAACACCTTCCGATTTTTTTATCATCATAAATAACATTTAAAATGTATAATCTGAATTTTGAATTAATTGAATCTTTAATCATAAAAAGAAAAGGTTAGTTTATTTTTTTATTGTCACTATAATTTTTGTAAATTTGCTTCGACTATTTTTTTCATCCTAATCGCACGTCTAAATTTATTTTAGAAAAAAATTCTATGACATATATAAAAGTAAGCAACAAATACTTGATAGATAAAATAGGCAAAATGACTTATTTTCAGTTAAATATAAACTAAAAATACTCCAAGAACCTTTTTTGTTATAGGAACGAGCGATTAGTAACCAAATAATACTTAAAAAGTTAAATTATATAGCAATTCAATCTCTAGTTAACTATTGTTAAGTTGTAGGCCAATAAAGAAATAATAAAGTTTATCTCCAAATTGTAAGTCAAGGAATTTTCTTTGGGGATTAATTCTTGAGAGATTGAGGGCGCACTTGGGCAGTTGATTTTTGGATGACTTTTTTTTAAAAAAATATGATTTACCTTTTCACAATTGAGTGTTTAGTAAAAAATTTGAACATTTATAAAATTGATCATGATTAAAAGTATTTTTTGAGTTTTTCTAAAAAAGTCTGGTCGGTAAAGTTGTGTCCCAAAGCTAGTTATAAGTAAAATTGATTGTGTGATGTCGGTGGAGAAAAAAAAAAAAGGTTTACTCGCCGACAAAAAAAGCACAAAAATAATGTCACAAATACTTTAGGAGGAACCAACTATAAGTTTTGTTGCGGACCACCAAAATGCAATGACACCCAACAAAATATGTGCTACGTGATTTATCTTGAATTACTAAAACTCGTGCTCTTACACTGAAAAAAAATATTATTTTAATGAAAGTTGTAATATTTTTATTAAAGAATAATTATCATTATTGATAATTGAAGAAAAACTAAATATAAGATTTGAAAAACTATATAGTATAAAGTTCATGGAACATAAAAATAGTAAATTAAAATGCAAAATAAAAAATTATAACTATTAAGGATGGATAAATTAAAAATCGTTCATCAGTTAACTTTACATATCTTATATGTTTAAAAAATATATATCGTTAATAGAAACATAGTTCGTTTGAATTCGTCTAACTTATTTAAGCATGAAACATTGCAGAAAGATGACATCGAAATATATTAAGACATGAAAATTTTAGCATAACATATGCATAAAATTGATATCAGTAAAATACTCATAGATACAAATATTGTACAAAATATACATGAATAAAAAGAAACTGTATAAAAGGGGATAGAGGTTCATCATATCACTATAAATTCATGAATGTGATACGAAATAACGAATCTTGAATTTGTAAGACCATTATAGATGAATAACAAGTTTTCAAATTTTAGGAAGTACAAAAGGTTTCAATATTTTATTTTAAGAGTGAAAATAAGCAATTAAGATAAGAGGATTATATTATCTTTAGTCCTTAATCTTACTCAAATATAACCCCAACCACTATACATGACATAACACATCTAACAATTATCACTTGAACATTTACCATTTTTAGCTGCGAAAGAATTAGGCCAAAGAAAGGAATCATCATTATCCTAACTAAAGTCATTGTGTGAATTGAGGTTGTCATTATCAACATGCTTAACATTTTACCTAATTGACATCATCCACAAGAGAGTGTATAAGTATACAAGGGCTTAATGGTTTGACATCACAAAATATGTTTAATGGTTGCAACACACACTTAGAGTTGACCAATTCTCCTAGAGGAATAAATGCACATAAGGATTTCTACTTATACAAGGGCTTATGAGGCTTAATGGTTGTGGCACACACTTGGAGTTGACCAACTTTATGAGGCAATATTAATATGTTAAAAATAATGTGTATAAATGCACATGCCTTTTAAAAATAAGTATCTTGCATAAATATTTCTACTTATATAAATTCAATCAAATTTATCAATTCGAGAATCTAATAAATTATCATAAAAATCATTCAAAAAATCCACAATAAGAGACATCATATTTATATGAATAATAACATATCATGAATCAATGAAAATCATGTAATACACATATTAATTTCATATGATATAAGATAAACACATTAATGCAATAATCCATTCTAAAAGTGTGTCTTACAGTCTTACATAAATATAAGATTATAGATATGTACAAAATATTTTTTTAATGTTATTGTGATTTATTCATCTTGAATATATTTGATCTCATTGGGTCCCAAATCTGAGTCCAAAAGAATCCAGTATGAATCTAATCAATGATTTATACAAATCCTAGTGTCACATCAAACTAACCATTACCATAGTTATCTAATAATTAAAATATTATTTTCATTATTTAATCACCAATATTCAAAATAGTTAATGATTAAGTGATTATAACTTCTAAATTATTAAATAATGATTACCAATTTTACTATCAAATTCTAACATTAAAGACATATTATTTTATTAACTAACAATATATATCCAATTTGTTGAATGACTCATCCAACCTCCAATAATATAATATCCCCTCGTAGTCACTTATAAAGTAATCATTTGTTCCATTCATTATCAAATCCATAGCACCTCAACATCATGTTATAGTTTCTTATATATTTGTATTAAATCTAAGTTGTTATCGATGTCCTCCAAAACCCTAATTGTATCAAGTATGTGAAGGTTGATGTGTCTTCTTAAGCACACTATTATGTACCCTCTTGATATTGTATGCATGGAGAGACTATCAAACCTCTATTGCTGAGTCAAGAATTTAAGTTAATGGATTTATAAGTTAATACTAATTGGATAAAAATATTAATCGCTCTTAAGATATCTAATAAATAATTAATGTCCAATATTAAAGCAAGGCTTTATTTTTTAACAATTACTTTCAAAGATATTTCATTTTAAACTTGTACATAATATAATATACTTATTTCTCAATGTATTTTAGTAAATAGAATCAAAGTGACTTTCAAATTTTGGATATAACCTCTCGTAGACTCGACCAAAATCCAATCAAGAGAGGGCAACCAGAGATTAAATAAGAAATGATATTTTGAATCATATAAGTGTAACGAAATATACGATCAACTAACGTTTGTCGAATTTGATAGAATCAAATTGAATCAAAGTGAATTTCAAATTTTTTTTTGGATTTGACCTCTTAATTGTGTTAGAGAAAAATGAATACTTTTAATATTTGAATGATCCTTTGAGTAAAGATGTTCTTATAGTTTAATAATAATAGGTTTTTATTTCTTGGAGATGGATTGGAAGAATGCTTAAATTAATTAAACTTTGTTTTCGATCTTATTAAGTTTAACTCAAAGTGTTTAAGTTATTCCTTTTGCGTGAAATATAATTGTGTAGTATATCATTTTTTAAGATATTTTTGCCGCATGAAAGAATATATTTCCATATTTCCATCTTGAAGAATATAAAAATCTATCAACAAAAAAAATGACATTCAGTATAGACTTGAATAAAAAAATATTTGCACATATTAATAGGTAAAAAATATCAAACTTTGGATCTTCAACTATATATANAAATGGTAGAACTCATTTTGAGATCAATGTCCTGAACTACAACAATTTGCCATTAGAGTTCTAATCTTGACTAGAAGTTCTTCTGAATGTGATCACAACTGGAGTGCATTTGATATGGTGAGAAAAATCAATAATTATTTGATATCATCTTATATAATTCAATGCTTGACTTTCATGTTTCTTATAAAAAAAGTCTAATTAATTTTCTTTGTATCTTTTGTGGATTATATATATATATATATATATAAGAGATGATGAATAATGTTATATAATGGCCTACATATACATTTTTCAAACTATTAACTTAAGTAAAAATAATATTATGCATATGATGATGTCACATATCATCTATAATTACTTCCATATTAGTGGCATTATATATTAAATTATTCTGGTTTTACTTTGTTTGTAATTAGTTTTCAATATTATTTTAGTTTTACATGTTTACAATTTAGTTCCGATATTAGTTTGCTTATTTCGGTTCAATTTGGTAAGAATACTCGAGTTCAAAGGACAAAAAAAATATTATGAAAGTCCTTATCAATCTCTTTCTTTTTCAACCCATCTTATAATAATTAAAGAGGAATTTGAGAAATCTCTATTTACTTTCCTCCAAAATGTATTTTCATCCTATCTGAAGTTTTAATTGATAAATAATTAATATCGATTGAATACTTTGGCTTGTAGGTAACCTTAATATTCAGAAGCTCATTCATCAGTGGTTCGAGAAAGCATGTTTAACATGCTATCGGTTGCAAATATCACTAAAACATATTGTTTAATGGTAACTGATTTGGTGTAAACATTAGCATTCAGAAGATTGTTAACTTATAATCAAAGCTTAAACCTTTATCAACTAATTTCAAATCCATTATTGTACTGCCTAACAAACAGTTTGTGTTGAGTGAGCCTTGTATCGACTCATGAATGGGCCTAACATAGTTTCATCATAGCTACGCAAAGGACAATATTGCTAATATAAATTTGCTTTTATTTTTCTTCAATCAAGTACCTTAGGACATAAAGCATCAAATTAGCATCAACTCTCTAGATGTAGAAAACTTTCTTTGTGAACATCACTCACCATAATCAAATGTTCGACTGAAGCAACATAGATTAGTCGAAAATAGTAATCTCGGATATTGCGGAAGCCATTCAAAAAAATAAGCATCTTATATTAACATTTCATATATATGATTATTATGCATGTAGTTTTCATTCATGGTGTGAAGAAAAAACAAATAGTACATTTTAATGGTTGAATGGAAGAAATTGTATTATAACCTTGGTCATATGATTCAGGACATGGTTTAACTCCTATATATCCAAAATCATGATGTTTTTTTCTTGTAACTATTAGAAATATGGTACAAAGTTTAACATTAGTCTTACAGAAAAAGGTTGTTGAATTCGTTAAACTCAGTCGAGTTTACGAGTCTATGCCCATGTAGCGCATTAAATAGTTGTTGAAACACAATCTGCATTGACTCAATGGATTCGCGAGTGGAATCGTTAAACTCGCAGATTCAGTGCACTCATACGCATCAAAGCTTAAACTCAGTGGTTACATACCTGACTTAAAAAATATTTGCCCATTAGTTCCATACTATAAAAGTTAATGCCCTAATTTTCCTTATTCACCTGAAGTTGAACTTCTCTAGGTTACAAACAAAAAGCGACTTATAAACCTCTGTTGATCTGCAACCTCCAGCCATCTTCAAGTCTTCCATGAATGGTACTTTAGTCCTTGTGTTCTCAATCACTAACTTCATGTTTCTTTCTTTCTTCTTTGTGATCTTTTTTGAGTTCTTTCCATATGATTTTGTTCGAAGTTAGTTTATTCAGTCATTTCCTCCTCCATCTAAATAGTTGTTCTTTCTTATTCTTTCAAGTGTTTGGTTGATTTAATAATTTGTAACGTAATTGTTCACAATGTTACTATCGTACACTTTGTACATGATTGAATCCTCAAATCCTCAAGACTTGTAATTGTTCATGGTGAGATGACTCCAAAATCCGATTAGGTAGTCACTTAGTTTTTAAATTTAGTTTCACGATGTTCATGGTGAGCTTGAATTTAGTTTCCACATACACAATTCTTCCTTTATGTGACCGTGAGTAAATATATTATATTAATTATAAGTCTATGAGCTTTTTACATTTTAATATAAAGTTATCTAATGCCATTTTTTTGCAAAGTTAAAATTTGCAGTTTTGGCAATCCAATACTAATCTCCTAGCAACTTTTTTTGGGGAAGACAGTTATGTACCTCTGTCTAATACAAAGGAGATCATTTTATTATAAGTATGTTTGTTGAAATTCCAAAGTGAAAAATAATATTATTTTTTTGTTGTATTTTTTGTCTTTTAGATGTTGGCAATTGGCTCTTAGAAGTACTTGTCATATGATACCAATTTTGTTGAACACTGATTTTTTAATTTTTTTAGTTCCTAGATGTTATGACTTGTGTGCACATAAAGGAGATTATATAGGGACTTCTAATATAAAATAGGAAACAAACTCTCGTATGGACGGGTGGCTTCACTGCCCCAATTATTTGAAAGTCTATGATACACAAGGAGCTTATGAATTTATCATTGGATTAAGATTCAAGACATTATCATCACACAAAATGATAAGTGACTCCTTTAGACATTATCAACACACAAAATGATAAGTGCCTCCTTTATTGCTTTGGCTAATTACAACTATATAATCAATTTTATTTACTACTTTATTAAGGTAAATAACTAAATTAATAATGATTATTTATTTCTTTGTTCATTTTGTTTTTTATTTCATGTTTTAAATATTGATTAGTTGATTATTATTTGCTATTTTTTTTGTTTTTTGTTTACTTGATGCAAATAAATAGGCCACGAAATTTCAGCAATGTATAGTGTTGCTTTGGGTTCAGGCTAAAAAAAAAGCCAAAGAGAAAGAATGTCGGTGGTTGTCGATATGATATTGGGTGGGAGCATGCAATCGACGTGAAAAAGAATGGGAAGAGGGAAAAGTGCAAATATTATGGCAAGATTTTCAGTGAAATTTTTAGACTGAAGCATCATTTAGGTGGTACACACAAGGATGTTGAACCTCGTACATCTATTACGGACGAAATCAAAGCTCGTATGTTATCAGTTTTAGCTGTCGTTGAAGAACATGCACAAATGAAAAAAAGGAACAATGTGTATTCTGAGGAGTCACACTAATGAATATGAAATGGAAGCTGAAGTGGAACAAAAGAGTAATCAACAGAACATGGATAACACCTTAATGGGGATGTGGAAAAGTAGTAGCTCACGAGTTGGAAGCACTAGCCAAGTAACTCTAAATCACATGTTGAAGAAAGACTTACGAGAAGAAGTATGTAATCAAATTTGCAGGGTTCTTCTGTACAAGTGGGCATGAAGAACCCCGAGTTTATTAAGATGTGTGAGATTGTCACTAAACATGGATCTAGTTTCAAGCCACCATCATACCATAAAATGTGTGTAAAGTACCTAACGAAGAACTTGCAAGAAACAAAAAAGGTAAAGGTTATTGAAGAATATAAGATGGAGTGGAGGAAAACAAGTTACTCTCTCATGTCTGACTCGAGGATAGATAGAAGGAAGAGGTGCATTTACAATTTCTTGATGAATAGTCCAAAAGTCACCGTGTTCTTAACTTTAGTTAATACATCATATATTTCAAAAACAAAATAATATGTTTTTGAAATGTTGTATAAAATTATTGAGATGGTTGGAGAAGACAATGTGGTTCAAGTTTTGACTGATAATGCACCGAATTTCAAAGCAGGAGGACACATGTTGATGGAGAAAAGAAAAAAAAATTCGACACCTCGTGTTGCTCACTGTATTGATATGATTTTGGAGGATTTTGAGCTGAAATTTCTAATTCATAAAACAATTATAAAAAAGCTAAGAAGATCACAACATTCATTTATACAAAGACTCTGTTAGATTAGCATGTTGAGGCATTTCACAAATGAGAGGGATTCAGTTAGACATGTTGCCACTCATTTTGCTATTGACTATTTGACTTTGGGATGTCTTCACGAATTAAAGGGTTCTTTAATGAAGATTATTTATAAATATGGGAAAAGTTATAAATGGGAAAATTGTCAATCAAGTTGAAGTGGATAGTCGATTATGGAAGAGTGTCAGTGTGTGCCTCAAAGTTGCTATTCCACTTGTCAAGATTCTTCACTTGGTTGACTCAGATTCTATGTCCGCTATGGGATTCATTTATAAAGAGGTGTCTTCTGCAAAATAAAGCATCAAAGCTAACTTTAGTAATGTCAAAAGATGGTAATTTATTCTTTGGTAATTTTCATACTTCATAGTCATATTTCTCTTTTTTGTCTTAGTTTTCCCCTTTTTAACAATAAATACTTTTCTATTTTGTTATAGGTATGAGCCGATATTGAAGATAATTGATGATATATTGAAAAATCAACTCATTCAACCTTTACATCTAGCAACTTATTACTTGAATTCTCAATATCATTATAGTCATGATTTCAAAGCTCGTCATGATATTAAGCTTGCATTTTATGGATGTCTAAAAAGAATGGTGTCAAATAAAGATAAGAAGATAAAAATAAACTTGTAAATTGACGATATTCATGATGCAAAAAAACTTATTTAGCATTGAGGAGGCAATGGTGACAAAGGAGAAAAAAACCCTAGCAAAATGGTAGAACTCATTTTGAGATCAATGTCCTGAACTACAACAATTTGCCATTAGAGTTCTAATCTTGACTAGAAGTTCTTCTGAATGTGATCACAACTGGAGTGCATTTGATATGGTGAGAAAAATCAATAATTATTTGATATCATCTTATATAATTCAATGCTTGACTTTCATGTTTCTTATAAAAAAAGTCTAATTAATTTTCTTTGTATCTTTTGTGGATTGATACAAAGAGAAGAAAGTTGCTTGAGTCATGAAAAAAATGAGTGAGTTAATTTATGTGATGTGCAACTTGAAGTTGACAAACGAAGATAAACAAAAAAAAGATCTTTCTTATTTTAACATTGATGAATATGATTCAGATGATGAATGGCTAGACAACCAATCAAACCCAAGGTGGATCAAGTTGCACCAATCAAGTCAAGTTGAAGAAGCCACAAATGGAGTGGAATCAGTGGAGACTCATGAAATTGAAAATTTGGAGCATTTAACCCTTTCAACGCAAATGATGAACTTAACATCCAATTTGATAATAATATTTATGATGATGCTAGTGACCACAATGTAGTTATGAAGGTTCTTGATGAAATTTGATTTACATACTTGTTATATGAAATTCAAAACCATTGTACTAGTTGTAGACTTCTAGTCGTGACTATGTCACAATTATGTTGAAAACTTGGAATATTATATATCTTCGACAATGATGTTTAAGTTATGTAATTGTAGTGTTATACATGGGTTTATATTGAATTCTGAAAACATTATATGCAATTATACGTGGTGTATTAGTTATTTAGTCTATTAAGTTATGATTTTGGAAGGTTGAAGTTTTGTGGTTGTTTTAAGATTAATTTTTATGCATTGTGTAATGTGTACTACAATACTAACTAATCATGCAATATATGCTATTAAAAAGATTGAAGATTTTTGTCGGGTTTAAATCTTATTATGCAACACAATGTTATTAAATATATTGTATTATATTATTATATATTTTATAAGTATATTTAATGTGTACATAGTTTCTATGAATTTACGAAACGAATCTAGTTTTTGAGTTTATAAGGGGTCGACCGAGTTTACTTGAAATCTCTAACTTAAAATCCTTGCTTACAAATGAATATAGTTTCACAAATCTCAGATACTTTTGGTGTGCAGAGACATCCGATGACTTGATTTATGGGCTGAGTTCAAGGTTAACTTTGAGGAGCCTTTTTCTGATACTGTTTAGCAACAACTGCAAATTGCTCCAAGCCACGTACAAGCAAACCTTCGAGGAACGGTTTAAGTGCCTATGAAGATGCAAAAGTAAGAACTTTGGAAGCAGCTGACGTATTGGGCACAAGGAACGTACAGAGGTTAAATGCTAACATGATTCAAGCTTACAGAGACATTACTTACTGATGCAACTGGAGCTAAAATTTCAGGAACTTCATAGGACACCGTTAACTGCATCAGATAGCAAATCTTTGGAAATCAGGCCTATCTACTTTCTAAAACTTTTTATATAACTGAAAAAGGAGAATCATAACAAGTGCTTCAAAAGAAAAGCTTCTCAGATTAATCTTACTTGTACTCTACAAGCTGATGGCCCTTTTGGAAAAAATCTAACAGCACCTCTGTGGTGAAACAAAGCCATGTAATGTGGATTAGTCTAATGCAGACACTGAGGCAATTGACTCCATAAAATTAACATACTCATGTAAGCATTACCTAGCAAAAGAAATGTGTGTGCGTGTGTTATAATGTGCAAGTTCATGTAAATAATTACTGATTGGGTCTGAGGCCCAACTGCTGGTACAGATTTGTTCTACAAGCATATGGTACATCAGAAGACTAAAATAGCACACACTTCGAGATATCATGCAGAAAATCTGTGTGTGGTGCACTGAAGGAGAAGAAAAGAAAAACTTCGCATGCTATTGGATAGGATAGTAATGTCTTCCTGAGAATCTGAGATCATAACTAGTGGAGTTTGTATTGTATTTTCGTCTAAACGAGAATCAAGAACCACTATTTTGTTAGATTGAAAATATGGCTTCAAGCTTACGAGTTAAGAGAATTACTGTTACATTTAAAGAGTATTTTTTAATTTCTCAAGACACTAACTTTGAACATTAAGGCCCCGTTTGGCAACACATTCTCTGATGCTGGATTAAATTTTTTTAATCCATCCCATATTCCCCAAACCCTAATCCAGTGAGACTACAATATTCCTGGGAACAATATTCCTGGGTTGCTGGAGAATGCAAAAATCCCATCTTTTTTCTTATTCCTGCATTAAATTATGTGGGCCACATCTGGTGGTATTTTAGGTGTTTGGTTAAAAAATGGGGAATAAGACCTTAATCCTGGTCTTATTCCCCAACCAAACAGGGCCTAAGTTTGTTTGGATGGTGGGTTAGGTTTATATGGGGTGGGATGGGCTCACAAACCAAGTACCATGTTTGGATACATTAATTTTAAGGAGGCAGCAAAAGGTGACTATTAGGAAACCCATTAAAACCTTCAAAACAAAACCATCTGAATCAATGGTTTTTGACGGGTTAATGAATTTGATACCCTTTTTGCCTTCATGTTTTTGCTCACAGCTCATGATTTGCCCCGCTCCACTGCAACTTTTCTCTCTTTGGTTTGGTTGCAACCACCTCTGCCACAATTTTAATTTCTCAGTTTTGTTTCCAAAGTATTATGAAACAGGTCTTCTCAGCTGCATATATATATATATATATATAGCAATTGGCTCT